>JAOTRN010000032.1:6543100-6560071 GCA_028566695.1 Bagroides melapterus
TCCAACCTGGCTGCCGAGTTTCATGAGTTTTTGAGTATGTTAAGACCCCCAAAAGTGCCCAAAGGTTTGAAAAAAAAATTTAAAAAAAATCAGACGAAAAACAATAGGGGCCTTCGCACTATAGTGCTTGGGCCCTAATAAATATTATAGTTATAATCTATTAGTTTGATAGATTGACCTGTACTGTCTTGATTTACAGGTACAAACCAGTGATCAGTCACCAGTATATAAAAGAAAAGAAAGTTATTTAAAGATAACTAAATAAAAAAAAAGATAAGAAAAATAATACAACACAACACATGCACCATAATAGTATATACATAAGATTTATAGAATTATTATAAACTAGTAACAAAGTATATAAATCTATAAACAAAAAATGATCTTAATTATAACTATTAAAGCACACACCTAAATATGCAATAACTTCCCACAACTTAATAATAATGATTAAACAAAGAATACATTCAAATACAAGATATTAACAACTAAAAACAATTACACCAGAATAGAAGACCCGGAAGAGCCAACCGGGACTAACACACAAGTGTTTGAGGCACCACCCTGGCATGATGCAGCTTGCGCTCAGGTACAGTGCACTGTTTACCCGAAACACTGATTACCTCCCTGAGCGCAGAGCAGTTACCGGTCTGGGTGGGCTCTTTAAACAAAATGAAAATTACCTCTCAGGGCACGAATATGCCTTGATACACGTTACCGAATGACTGAGGGTTTTTTCCTTATCTTTTCCGCTACTCTGATTACCTCTCAGAGCTCTACTCGCTCTGATACAAACACCGGAGAATAATGAAGTGAAAAAACCTTTCTTTTCTTAACTTTACCTGGTTACCTCTCGCCGTGCAAAGCGCTTCGATATGTATACCTTAGCTGGCCCAGACTATGTCCGCACGTGGCGCAGCATAATCTTGCGGCTTAAATAGAGACAGGTACAGGCGCAGGTGCCGCGGGTTGCTCTAATTACGGGTACGTGACCGAGAGGCTATAAGAGGACCTGCTGGTGGCTGGTAATTTGCCTGGGAAGACACCAGCGACGTTACATTTCAGGCCATATTAAAAATAGTAAGTAGGATTTGCTGGTTTAGAGTTATTAATTATAATAACTGGGATGATGTGATAGAAAAAATACATGTTTAGTTAAAAAACAAACGTCCCATAAGTAAGCTTTCACTTTACCTTTCAATAAAAGTTATTCTGACACTTTTTTCTGTTCTCATCCTCTAGAGCCTCTAAGCAAGTCTTTGGCAGCAATCGCTCATTCATTCTCACTCGTTCCTCTTTCCCTGGAGTGGGAAAGTATTCAGGCCACTGGCTGGGTGATAATGCTGCCAACTGGAATGATATTAAATGGGCAATACCTGGCATGCTGGAGTTTAACCTATTCGGAGTGCCTTATGTAAGTACAGACCTTCTAGAATCTGCCATTCTGCCATGTGTTCTGCCATGATATGATACATAGTACCAAAATAATAAAACTGGTTGTTCTGTGTCCTTCAAGTCAATACACATTCAGAGTAAATTAAAAACTCCATCTCAAACTGCATAAGTACTGCATAAGTACTATGCTTAGATAATAATAGCAGTAACTATTTAGAAAGAAAATGTAATTTGGGATACAATCCAAGTATTTGCAAAACAGATTATTGTACTGCCATTGTTTACATTTCTTATTATTTCAGAGGACTGTTTGAGAATGAAAAAACAATTACTATGCACTAGCAATGTACCTCTCACAGATACTGAGCAGCAGGTGCAAACCCTCTCAGTTGATCCACTGTAATCTCACGGTGTTTGACTGCAAAATTATTTTTTGCGAAGGCTCTGGGCTTCTCAGAGGCCAATGGCACAGCTAGTTAAAGACTGTTTTTTTTATTTGTATAAACTTGTATATTCAGTTCTCTAACCTGCCAAAAAATTAGAATAAGCCCAATATTGTTAGGACATAAGACATGCGTCATAGCATAAAAATACACAGCAAGGATGATTTTACTGACTACCAGCCACCATGTAGTCTGGCTTCTTTCAGGCCTTAGGCTGGGCCATGTCCATGGCTTATGTCTGATGCATACAAAATTCCTACAAATCCCAACCTAAAACCTGTGACACAGTTTGTCAAGCATTAAGACTTACAGTGATAAGACGTGCCTCATTACCTATCACTTAACAGGGCCTCCACTTGATTTTTGAGACATTGGGCCAGTGACAAAGCTTCTGCACCTCATGGCTCAGGTCCTGTGTCTGCCAAGGCGGCACAATGGCTTTGATTGTGGGGTTCTTCTCTTAATCTTGTCCTCTGCCCTGACTCTGATATCCCCATTCCGGATTCGGGAGCTCACTTGATGATTTCTCCTGACCCAGAAGAGGATAGGTTGTCCATGTCATGTTCTGAGGAGCTGGAAGCGTTCAAAAATCCTCTTCATTTAGTGGTGTTCAAGCAGCTCCTCAAAGTAGTAATGCACACCGTTGTTAAGTTGGCCTGAAGGGGAAGTTATTATTGCTTGTTCTAAGCTTAATGTCCGCTTCCTGACTTCAGAGCACTTGCCACCCCCACGCAGGTAACTGCTGTTTTTCTCAGACCTTATGTAGTGAGGTCCTGGAGAATGCCTATTCTGCCCATCTGTTTTTCCCAGTCTTTTATAATTATTCAGCCATTGTAAGCCTTGAAAACTTCATCAGGTTATGTGTGTAACCCGGGTCCTTGAGAAGGGACCGAGACGCTGTGTCGAGTTGACGCTATGGGAATGCTTCTTTGAGAATGTTGTGTCTGAAGCGTTGTGTGCACACATGCTAATTTAATGGCTCGGAAAGGACAGGGGACAAAGTGGCAGAATAATGATCAGGAGCTTAGCTGGCATACACCCAGACAAGCATGACTTGAGTTGCAGACACTGCCCACATGGAGCTCCTCAGAGTCCGATGCAAACGGAGAAGTTGCAAGTCAGCTCCCGGAGCCGAAGCGGAGGATATAGATGTAAACGCTTGGCTGGAATACAGCCAGACCAGATTAGTTTAGCCACAACGGGCAATTAGGAAGCAATTCAGTGGCAGACTGCACACCATCGCCCACACAGAGCTCCTCAGAGTGCGATGCAAATGATAATACCTTGTTCGGGTCGGGAGAAATCGCGTGAGCTCCCGGAGTCGAAGCGGAGGAAATAAAGTCAGACGCTTGGCTGAAATTCAGCCAGACAAGCACGGATTACGTTTAGCGAATGCCAATGGTTGTCTCAGTAACTCAGTGGCAGAACGCTCATCATCGCCCGCATTGAGCTCCTCAGAGTTCGATGCAAACGATAATAATTCCCCGTTCAGGTCAAGAGATTAGACATTAGAATCAGCAGAGAAGACGAGAAAAATCACTCCTCATTCCTTTCCACTAACTCAACTGCAACCCCCGTGCCTTAACAGATGCGGAACTCCAGCTCCCTCGAGAGCCGACTGTGCCATGATTAAAAAAAGACCCTAGTCTATATATATATCCTTTTGCCCTAGTCTTAGAGAATAAGACAGACAATAGACACAAACATAGACATAGTCTTCCTGAAGACAAATAAGCTGGAGTAATGTGACATAGATACCCTGTTATGGACTTGTTGATGCGTAATTACTCCACCACCTGTCCTTTCTGGGCCATTAAATTGGCATGTGTGCACACAGAACTTCAGACACAACTTCCTCAAAGAAACATTCCCATAGCATTGTAGAGCAGAGTCAAGTTCCCTCAAAAGGGAACTAAGGATATGTGGGCTTACCAGGCTTACCAACTAAAAAAACTTAACTGTGCCAAGGGATTGAACCCCAAGCCACAGATCTTGTGCTCCATGCCACAAAGCAGACAGCCCATGCCATAGGCCATTTTATAGCTGCATTAGTTGCCATTGAATGGTGTCTGTGGCTTAAATTAATGGATATTAAGGACAGATATAAGTCCTTTCTTCTTGAAAACCATGATTTATCCTAATGGCCTGTTTGGTGATCATCAAAATGTAACTACACCAGGTGTAATAGGATGCTGTGTTGCTTGCCACACCCCTCTCATCCACTCATGCTTCCTTCATACAAGGACAAGTTGGGGTAATTTGACCTACATGACCTCATATGGACTTGCTGGCGCTTGTTCCCTTCATCACATGTTCTATCCGGGCCAATTTAATTCGCATAGCTTTGATTCGCATAGCATCATCCATTACACAGTGTTTTGTGCCCTTCTCATGGAACAGGTTTACATACATTATGTGGTGTAGATTTCACAATAATAAGAATATAATAAGACTATAATAATAGTCTGACACAATTATAGCTTGCTGAATTTTGCAACTAGTATGCCACATAATTATATATAAATGCCCTCAGTATTATATGTGATAGACTTTAGAGAGGATCACTTCTCCTGACTGGAGAAAAAGTTCTATATTCAATGCAAAAACAGACATCAAATGATTAGGACATTTGGGAAATGCAGTGTGCTCTGGGGCATTTGTTAATGAATTAAAATTATATAAAATATTATTGGTGATCTAAAATTGTATGGCATATAACAACCATAAATATTTGCATTATAAATCACTGTATTAGGTGTTTCACTAATACTTCAATGCTCCATGCTTGCAAATGCCTTTGTGTGCAGCAGTTATTTTGATCTTGTATCATTTGCCCTCAGGCCAATTTATAGATAGTATCAGGTCTATCTAAGATACAGCAGAATATTATTTTTAAATATAAGCCTCTAGATTTTATCACTGACATCATTTTTCAACAAAAACAAAGACCATGAGCAACTGGTATTGAGGCAATTTATGATAGTTTGGGAAAAAGTTGCACTGGTATGCAAAGAGAATGAATTAAATCTACATTTCCTAATGTTGATTCTTCTGCTATTTTCTAAATTTCAAAACCCTGTTCTGAGTTTATTGATTGGTTTGAAATTATATCAGTTAGGAAACAACTGAAAGGTGTTCATTATTTGAGAAAAATTGCCTATGATTACCTTTCATTACAGTAGAAAATGATTGGTAAGAGTGAGTTCAGTTTGCATTTTAACAGTTTAATATTTTGCATATAATCATTGGATTTCATGCAGATTGGTGCAGATATCTGTGGCTTTTTTGATGACACAACTGAGGAGTTATGCACACGCTGGATGCAAGTTGGAGCTTTTTATCCTTTTAGTCGTAATCATAATGCTCAACACTACAAAGTAAGTATATACACTAAATAAAACATTACTTCTAACACTAACATTATGCTTATCATTTCTCCAATGTTAAACAATTTGCTGAATTGATTCACGCAAATGAAATGCTCAGTTAGCACATTCACATGCAGCCTGGAGCTGTTAGGAGATTCAGATTAATACAAAAAATTTTTGTGACCCATACAGTAATTTTAAGACTTTTAAGTCTAAAAATTACTATTGCAGTGTGATTTACTACTTAATTTTCATTAGGATGTAGAAAGGTAGATGTTTTCATTGTAGCTGTAAGGATACATTCAGCACTATGAGTTAATGTAATCATAAGGGAAAATACCAATTTGCCTGTATTAAAGAAAAAAGTACCATTCCATGAGATTTTGCTGTAATTTTAAAGTGCAAGTGTGCAGTGATGGTTGTTTTGCACAATTACTCTGACAGATACAAGCACTGTCTAAAATGAACTTTAGTTTACAGTAACTTGCTTTCCTGCAGTAATTGGTTCATCAAACAAATGTACCTGTCTTTAAAAACATTCATTTATAAACAAGCAAATCAATCGTCAATCATCCTAGGAGTACATAGTTGTCACTATCACTAAAACTTAACAGTTCCTGGACCCATGTCCCATGTTAAATAGCACCAGCACCTGTTGCTGGTTAAAAAAATACAATATTATAACTATATAATTATAAATACAAAATAAAACATTAATTGATTAATTGATTGATTGATTGATTATATAATTTAATTAATTAATTAATTAATTAAATTAGTACTTAATACTTATTATTATTATTATTATTATTATTATTATTATTATTATTATTATTATTGTTGTTGTTGTTGTTGGTTTTGTTTTTGTTCTTGCTGATGTTGATTTTTAAAAACTAATATAATAATTGCACCCATTGCTGTTAAAATCCACCCTATTGGGGGGGAAAAGCAAACTGTGAAAAAAAATTAAAATAAAAAGTCAAATGCATATAACTTTAGAACCATATGTTTCATCAAAGTTATGGATCCTGTCTGGAAGCTAATGAAATCTCCATGTCAGCCATTTTGTTTTCACATTTAACTATTTCCTACAGTTATGAGAGAGGTTTTATGTATTACATATTTTTGGACAATTGTCTTTACTACTTATTAAAGGATAGTTGCTAGATTGACTAATATGGCTGATGGGTACCCACAAATTAACCATTGAAGGTGCCATAAAGGAAAGGTAACCATATCACTGCAATACTTTTATTCATTGGCATAAATTTCAATTCATTCTTCTTATTATTGTTATTAATAACATACATTAACATCAAAAACACTGTTTTTATTTTATTCACAAATCAAAATTGTTATATTAGAAAGTGAGAGGGACAATCACAGAATATGATATGAGATTATGTGTTTAAGGGGCCAAATGAGGAAAATTATTTCCATGGCAAAATTAGAAGAATAAGGCTTGAGCTTTGTTTCAGCTTTTACACACATAGACCAAAGTCTCTTTCACCCTCCATTCAGCGCCTGCATAATGTGTTGACCAACATTGAACCAGCACTTAAATGCAGTATTTTCAGGTGCATTTTTCACACTCTCAAAATTAAGGGTACCATACTGGCTCCATCCGGTATTGTGTGAAATAATACAGCTCTATTTTTATTCTAGCTGCAAACTTTCTCAGCAGAATATTTGTTGGTGCCAAGAGCAACATAAGCAATATATCTGCAAATAACAAGGGTGGTACATGACACCACTTCAACCTTAGCTATGTCTTGATGTCTTGTCCATGAAAACCACAATTATAGAGATAAAACACACCCTTTGACATCCAACACCCATGGTAATTGAACATACCATCTGGCATACATCTCAACAACAGTAAAATATAGAAACCACCATCCCAACCATTGTTAGTCTGAAGAATTTGCCCTGCTCTCCATGCAACATGGAAAAGATGTATTAACCACAATATGAAAAGTTGGATCTCATTCACCACTACGTACATACTCCAAAACATCTGATGTCTGACACTGTTAGCGATCAAATCTCCAGTGGTTTAAGCAGTTCCTCAAAGTGCTCCTTCCCTCACTCATAATATAGTTGAAGATAACATTCTCATTAGAGCTTGTGTAAGGTCACATTTCCCCTTTTGAGGCACCACACACAATAGTCCTTTTTGAAGTTAACAGCTTTCCTCACCATGTCCACCAGAACATCCTAGGATTAATTCATGACATCCACTGACAACATTCTGGCCACAACTTCTTAAACATGCCTTTATGATTGGGAAATTGAATGTGGCCCTATATCAGTTCAGTCCTCTGTACTGCTTTCTTCTGTTCTGTTTATTTTCTTGAAATTCTTTTATGAATTAAGTGATGAAATGAAATGAAATGAAAGTGATGAAATTGACTGGAATGGTATTGTATACATAGCATGCCTGCAGACACCACCAAGGGGCAGGGTGCACTTAGTCCTTTGTGGGGGAATTGGGCTCACTCTTTTTCTGACATCTCCTGTTCTGATAATGTGTGTTAGCCCTGCTGAGAGACTAAACTCCTGGTGACATTGGTTCACCAAAGTATACAAGCCTCTTTAGCATGACAAGGTCATGAATAATAATAATAATAATAATAATAATAATAATAATAATAATAATAATAACAATAATAATAATAATAATAATAATAATATCAACAATTTGTATTTTTGTTATCATTATTATTATTATTATTATTATTATTATTATTATTATTATTATAACAAAATATATTTTCCCCCTTTTTTAAGCCCCAGGATCCTGCAGCTTTTGGCGCTAACTCTGTGCTGGTGAAAAGTTCCAAACACTACCTGAGCATCCGCTACACACTCTTGCCATACCTCTACACACTCTTCTATAGAGCCTATGTCAGTGGGGACACTGTGGTGAGACCTGTCATGCATGAGTGAGTTTACTAAAAAAATATGTTTCACTCTTACTACAAAGAAGATATGATAAGTATCACTGTACTTAGCAGTGTTCTGCACCAGTGAGACAGAAACAGAAACAAACACATGTAAGTTACAGTAACATGCATAAACTTCATTATTATTATTATTATTATTATTATTACTTTTGTACGTCACTCTGGATAAGGGCATCTGCCAAATTACCTTAAATGTAAATGTATTATTAATAGACAGGACAGACAGGACTCAGGTATGGTAAACTCATAACACTATTGATCAATTTTAATAATACCATCAAATGGTGCCAGCAGCTTTTTTTGTTTCTTATGCTTGGCCTTACATATTGTGTGAGAACAGTAACATGCAGACAGGAACATACTATACAAAACCATATGTCTTGCAGCTTTGTATTAACATGCTCTTCCATTTGCTATGGAGATACTTAAGATATATGAGAACATTTTTTTTAAAAAAAAGATTGCCTTGAAAAAATACATTTACTTACTGGTTACAACATCTAAGTATTCTAATTATACTAAGTCTGTAAGTATAAAGTTTGTTTTGCATTTTGTTTCAGATTCTACTCAGACTCAGCAACATGGTCTGTGGATCGTCAATTCCTGTGGGGAGCACATTTGCTTATCACACCTGTACTGGATCCTGTAAGACAGACAGACAGACAGACAGACAGACAGACAAACACACACACACACACACACACACACTCTCTCTCTCACATATCGGATTTACTGTATATGCATGTTCACAATTGGAAGTACACTCTTTGATCCTTTCCTTTTTCAAACATCTCTGTCATCCCCATACACAAACACAGAGATCTCTGTCTGTTGTAAGCTATCTTTTAAGCATGGCCATGTTACTCTGTTCTTGTCTGTTCCATTTGGGTGTGTGATGATGACCTCCACTGGGACTTGCAAAAAAGTGAGGGATTTATTTCTTCTTTCCATTTCCTTTCTTCTTTTCTTCCTTCCTAATGAGAGCACTGACCTCATTACAGTGAAATTAGAGCAACAGATAGATTGCGGTCATGTTCAAATGGGTGATTAATTGCCAATTTTACACATTCTTACTCATTATGAAATATATGTGGAATAGATTTGATTCCTTAACAAATCCTTGGGAAAGTGAAATGTGCTGGATAGTATACATAATACTATGCACAAATATGAGTGAGGAGAACGTCTGAGAGCATCAATGGCCGTTTAAATCCCATCAGTTTTCAAAAACTATAATTCACAAATATAAATGTACTGTAAGTGACAGGAAACAGAAAACTCAGGAAATTATTAATTTCAGGATATTTAAGCACTTATCCACCAGATGAACTAATTTTAGATCCCACATAGCTGCAGCAACAACTGTAGGATTGCTATTTAAATGCAAGCTTTACAGGATGACTCAATTATTTTCTAACAAAGGTGGTGCAGCAAAACAGAATGTTCCAGCAACCCTTTATTTATTTTGTTTTTGGGCTTATCCTTCTACACAACAATATGCTTGTCAAGTAATTAAATTTTTCAGGTTAGTGAGAGGATAGAGAGACTAGCTGAAGCACTGTGCTGTTTTTGTTTTGCATCCCTACTTCCTTTTAATCTTCAACTGATTCAGTTTTCATATTCTAGTCAAATGCTGTATTCCTGAAAAATACCATTTTGCCATATCTGATGAGGTTGTCACTAACATTACTGTTGCAACAGTTCCCTTTCAATGGATCTCAATGCTGTTTCAAGGCTTATGCTTTGGGGAACACTTCTTTGAGGAAGCTGTGTCTGAAAATTTGGTGATGAAGAAAATATGCTCCAACAAACCCATACAAGAGCAGCGCTTTGTGTATGTTTATTTCAATTGTTTGTGCTGTCTTTCTAGTCCAGGGAAAAAAGTGCTAAAAGAAGACATTATAGTGAGCAAGCATTTTAAGAAGTGTGTGCATTTGTGCCTGTGCTATGTTAAAGAGGATGACATGCACTCTCTTTGCGTTGTTTGTATGGGAGAGGAGCATGCCTGGTCAGCTCTTGAGGGAGTCGGCTGCATGCATTGCAAAAGACTTCATGATCCAGTTATGTACAGGATCCAGTTCACCTTCCATCCGGTGTGCTGCCCATGGTTGTTGGTGGACACCAGGCCAAGATGAACCTTTATTCCAAGAAAATAGGAAATAGAACATGTTCCCCTCCCTGATTGGGATTCTGGTTTTACAGCTGATATTTTGTTGTTCTCAAGTAATATGCCATCCCAGCTCTGACTCAGGGGTGCAGGCTTTCATCCCCACAGGCATTCCTTCAGGTTCATAAGGGGTATTTGCCATGGGCTTTGTACCCTTCTTATCTGGAAAAGACTCCAGTTCCTGACCTCATAGATACCTCACGTTCGGGCTGAGGAGTGGTTTTGGATGGCTTCCCCACTAAAGGTCTCTGGTAGGGCCCTTATCTCTCATGGGACAGTAATTGACTGAAGTTGAGGGCTGTGTTTCTACCACTGAAACACTTTCTCCCACACCTCAGGGGCTACCATGTGCTAGTACGCACAGACAGCATTGTGTTGGTTTCCTAAATTAATCTTCAGGGCAGTCTGCGTTTCACCCTGTTCAGTTTGAAGCAGAAGATTCGGCTCTGGGCAGAGACCAGGTTTCTTTTACTGAGAAAATTTTTTATCCCAGGGCATGTAAATCAAGATGCAGACTTCTGTCACAGCTGGTGCTGAGGTACGGGGAGTTGGATTGCCATCCCCAAGAGTTGGAGAGCATTTGGCAGATTTTTGACCAGGCCAAAGTGGATCTGTATGCCTTCAAGGATTTGACCCACTGTCTAATATGGTACTCCCTCTCTCACCCCGCGGTAGTTCTGCTCCCAGAAATCCTAGCCTGAGTGCACCATGATTGGGTCCATCTTTTTCTAGTTGGTCCTTGTTGTCTCGCATGAGTTTGGTTTGTGGACCTAGTATTCCTCCTAGATGACATGATGAAGATCTCCACTCTCAGGTGCAGTGAGCTACAGGGGATGTGGAAGCTCTGGGTCTGGCCCCTGAGAGAGACCAATTCCTAGAGGCAGGCCTCACATCTGAGGTAGTGGATACTGTATTGTATGCTAGTATTCGCTCCACTAGCAAGCTGTACGCTCTGAAGTAGAGGCTTTTTTGGCCTCATGTGCGATCAATGCTGTCAGGACCCAGTTCACTGCCCCAGTGCTGAAGTTTCTGAAGTCTCACCTTTCTCAGAAGCCTGTCTCCCTCTACTTTAAAGGTGTATGTGGACCCATTGCTGTGAATCCACACAAACCAGTTTTTGGGACCTCCTTGGTTAGGAACTGCTGGTCTCTCATTTTCTGCATGATGCGAGGCCACTGAGACCATCCCGCAAACCATGCATTCCTTCCTTGGAATTCTTGGTGGTACTGGAGGGCCTGCTGGAAGCCTATTTTGAACCCGTAGAGTTAGCCTCTGAGTGTTTCCTGAGTGACTGATATGTCCCCAAGATACCCAGGATGGCCGGTTGGTTTCAAGGCAATGCCTGGCACACTGTGCGCATTACATTGGCCTATGAGGCACACAGTGTTGCTTCACCTCTAGGTGTCAGTGCTCACTTCACTTCACATCATTGTCCAGTGCCCTGGCCAGGGGTGTTCCCCTCAAATAAATTTGTGCAATGGCAGTCGGGTCCTCACTGCACACTGGTTCCAGGTTGTTCAGGGCTGTTGATGTTCTGTACTCAGTCTGCTTGTGGTCTCTCATGGCCTCTGTCACAGTCAACAACCGGTTTGTGGTGGCATGGGTATTGACGTTGCCATGGAATCAGCCTTGATGCAGCATTGAGTTCCCCGAAAGGGAACTAAACCAGGTTATGTATATAACCCAGTTCCCTGACAACGGAGCAAGATGCTGCATCACTTGCCACACCCCAAGCATCCTCTTGCACTTCCTTAAGACAAATAGAAGCTTGATTAATGTGACATAAATGCCCTTATATATGGACTTGCTGGTCTGTATTTCCTTCATCATGTGTCCTATCCATTAAATTGGTATGAGTGCACGCAGAGCTTCAGACACAACTTCCTCAAAGAATTGTTCCCCATAGTGTCAGCCTTGATGCAACATCTCATTCCCTTGTCTGGAAACCGGGTTAAATACGTAGCCTGGTGTAGTTTTGACACTAGGAAGTGGCAGTTTTTGTAATGAAAACAGATTAGTTGATTAAATTGTCCCAATGAGGGCATAGAAAATATAATCACTCTTGGAACGCCACTTGACCAGTCAAATTAGAGGACCAGAATTAACTGTTGTATAATTTTTTTTTAGAACAGTGCAGCTTGAACAGTAGTAAGGCAAATCACAGGTCTATATTATTATGCTCATTCTAATATCTTAAGGTTTCTGTAGTAATAAATTAGACAGGGACTTTATGATAAGCATGCCATAAGGACAGACTGTGAGAAGGCATTCATTTAGAACTCTTGAAAAGACTGTCCAGTGTTAGCATATTTGATTTGGCGTAGCACATCACACCATAGCACATCACTCCACCCTGTCATTTATTATTTTGCTAGTGCTATAGTTATAGAAGTTATAACTTAACTTAACTTAAATTAAGAAGTTATAGGAAACAAATTTGTTTTGTGACTTGATGGGCCATTAGTACCCCAAAGTACATAATTTTTTTTTTTTATAACTGTAGGTGCTAAAATGTTTTATGAAAATGTTACCTACAGTGCACTTTCATGTACCCTGAGGTCACTTTGGGAATGTCACTTGACTAACCACTTCGCAAAACAAATTTAATATCACTTGTAAATGTCACTTGCGAATTTTCTGAAGCCAAATTCAAAAATTGAAAACACTTTGATTTTTAAATACATTAAATCTGAATAATGAGTAAAGTACATGAAGCAATGTCTCAAAGAACTCAGAATTCCTCTCAGGATGATCATTATTTTTGCTGCTGTAAACTTGGTTTTATATTAGGTATTCACTACCCTTTGATGATTCTATAAAATCATACACTTATTGCCTCGTTAACAAAATCACACTCATATATACATGCTTTTGTATTACGTTTATTTCATTATTTACAAATAAATTGCAACACCACCAATTTATCTGATCATGGATCTGAATTTATTCTCATAATTTGAGGTCTTGACACATACGAAAGAATTGACTTCTTGACAATTACTCTTAATTTAAACTAATGGTGTCTTGTTTGAAAAATATAATGTGGCATAAATAATTAATTAAATAAATAAATATTATTGTTGTTTTTGTTGTCATTGTCACATTAAGCTGGTTTTAGTTTTTCATTATTTATTTTTTTTGCTGTTGCAGGGTGTGGACAGAGTGAATGCATATATTCCTGATGCAGTGTGGTACAACTACGAGACGGTATAACAGAATATCAGTCATGTTATTTTTATGATTTTTTTTTGGGTGTTTGTAAAATGTTTTCAAAAGACACTATAAGCTTGATTCATAGCTCACTTCATGAAAACGTTCAAGAGCTGAATACAGAATGCATGCTATTTCTTTTGGCATGTCAGTAACTAGGAGTGTCACTGACTAATCACTGCAAATCGAAATTCACAAAGGTTGAATAATTCATGAAAAATGTACAGCCAACTACCAAGTATCGTTCTGTCAGAAGCACATTCATCTTCTACATAAATGGCATCCTTCATTAATGTAACCTAACCCCATTCATATATCCCTTACACTGTTTGAATAAGTACATTTAGAACATACATAAAAGAAAAAGAAAACGTTCACAAGTCCAGTGTTGTCCTGACAGCTGTCCTGCCATACCCAGAAGCTTTCCTAAGCTGTACTGTACACAGAACGCTTTTTGGATGATTGGATTCAAGAATTCAACAGTATTGTGGTATACTATGGAATAAGACATGACCAGAAATTGGTGCTAGGACATAAGTACCCCAAAAGTACATTATTTTCTTATAACTGTATCTGCTAAAATGTTTTATTCCTCGTTTACCATAGTAATTTGCCTACACTGACATTTTTTTTTATTTAATTCTGAATGACCTACAAAATAGAAGTATCTGTAATCACTTACAGTATGTTTGTAAGGTACCTGAGGAAGCAGATTGGTTAGAAGCATAATGCAGAGTTTAATAACAAAGAACAATCCAGAACAAGAGACAAAAAATGAAGTCAAAAGAGCAGGCATAATTCCCAAAAACAAGTAACCAATCAGCAAGGCAAACAGGGTGAAATCACAAATCCAAATGAGTAAATAATTGTATAAATAGATAGAATTTGATACAATTTCAACAATAGAAACCGAGAACATGGCTTGGTAAGCTGACTGTTGGTGTTAGTGCAGTATAAAAGCATAAAAATAGGAAGAGTTTTATGACTGTGAACCATAGCTTGAGTCTGTACTAGGCAAGGGTTCCCTATGCCAGCGGGGAGGTGTCATAAGAGGTGTGGATGTCATAGAACCCCCTCCTCTGTCTGAGGATGTGTTGCATGTTTGTCATGGTGGTTTTCATCCGTGAGTGCAGGGTCTAGGATGTCCTTGGAATTGACTCAAGACCTTTTTTCTTGCCAGTACCCCTCCCAATCAGCCAAGTATTGGAGGTGGCCTATTCTCTGGCAGGACAATCTGTTCAGGATAATGTGGACAACGTGAGTGATCAGTTGATTTCTGGGTACTGGTGGGCTCATTTTTTTTAAATGAGTTGTGCAAAACAGCAATTGAGTGAGTCTGCAAGAAAGCATCTGCAAACATAGCAAAAACAGCATGCAGATTAATATAGGGGGTAATTATAGACATGGAGGTATATGGAATGAATATTTGAGTGTGTTTTTGATTTGGTACAGTTCAGTGCCGTTCACACAATTTTGTTGTGTGTGTGTGTTTGGTACAGTTCAGTTCTGGTTGTTGAGGAGACTGTTGCACAGTCTGGTTGTGAGGGCCCAAACACGTCAGTACCTTTTTCCAGATGGCAAGAGGGTGAAGAGTATGTGTGAGTTGTGTGGGGTTATATGCATTGCTGTTGGTTTGCAGATGCAGCATGTGGTGTAAATGTCTGTGATAGATGGAAGAGCAACACTGATTATCATCTCAGCTGTCCTCACTATCCACTGCAGGGTCTTGTGGTCCGAGACTGTGCAGTTACCAAACCATACAGTGATGCAGCTGCTTAGGATGCTCTCGATGGTCCCTCTGTAAAATGTGGACAGGATGGATGGAGGGTGATGTGCTTTGCACTGAGGGGCCCCAGTGCATACTGTGGTGGTGATGGAGATGTTGTTACTGATTCAGGATGACTAAGGTCTTCCAGTCAGGAAGTTCTGGATCCAATTCCAGAGGGAGGTGCTCAGGCCCAGCAGGCTCAGCTTCTCAATGAGGTGCTGAGGGATGATTGTGTTAAATACTGAAGTGAAGTCTATGAACAGAATTTGTACATATGTGTCTTTATAGTTCAGGGAGCAAATGTTTTTGTCCTAGCACGGACACCTGTCCGCTTGCTGCGATTCCACTTCATCAGGCATCATTTCTGGCATCCCCTCTCCTGGTCACTGGCATCAGGTGATGCAGAGGACTGGAGGCCTGGTCTCCACAGCAAGCCAAGGTCTCAAATTTTCATCAGGACATCATCATGCAGGTTGTATTTTGCAGGATTACTGTACTATAACAGTTTCCTATACAAGGACACCATCTATGTCTGTGTACTTTGAATAGTCAGGCTAAACATGTACAGTAAATAGCACCATTTTGTCTCTGGAGTGGCCGCTGCATCTTTAATTTCTTTGTAGATAACCATACCAATTGTCCAGGTTGATAATGAGGGTAGGGTGAAAATGAAAATTGAAAATTTTGCTGTCTGATGGCTCTTTGGAGAAGAAAACATGCACTTTCCTATACGGTTTGGCTTTGTCAAAACTTCAGATGGTTCACCAGACCATGGGAATGGGGTGGCTGGAATTCTTTGAAGAACACTTTGGAAGGCTGTAAGACTGGTATTCTTAGTTCATGGTCAGTATGTGATGGTAAAGTTGAAATAGATAAAGAACAGTGCCCACCAGGCCTGTCGAGCATTCAAACATTTAATACCCTTGTGCCAGTGATTACCTGAAATGGGCTACATGCTCCATTCACAACTACCCATGTCATAATTTGTTTCTGCTTGCGTTAGTTCCCTTTCGAGGGAACTTGACACTGCGTTGAGTTGACACTATGGGGATGCTTCTTTGAGGAAGTTGTGTCTGAAGCTCTGTGTGCACACATGCCAATTTAATGGCTAGGAAAGGACAGGTGGCGAAGTAATTACGCACCATCAAGTCCATAAAAGGGCATCTACGTCACATTACTCCAGCTTCTTTGTCTTCAGGAAGCACTCTGTGTATGTTTGTGCCTATTGCCTGTCTTACTATTTAAGGCTAAGGAAAAGAAGATATATAAAGACTAGGGTCTTTGGTTTTTTCTTTATCATGGCACTATCGGCTCTCAAAAAAAGAAAAAAAAGGGGGCCTATTGCATGCATTGTGAGCGATTGCTGACTGGATTCCAGGCTGGAGTTCCACGTCTGTCGAGGCAGTGCAGCGGCTTCATTCATGGCGGTTGCAGTCTGAGTTAGTGGAAAAACGAGAAACGACTGAGTCCTTTTTCTCATCCTCTATTGGAGCTCGATTTGCGATTACTCCCTACCCAAATAGGGAATGATTATCACGTGCATCGAACTTTGAGGAGCTCGATGTGGGCTATGATGAGTGGTTCACCACTGAGTTGCATTATAATTCAGCCAGTGGTGTTCACACTATGGCCCAAGTCCCGTGTTAAAGACTGC
>JAOTRN010000032.1:6576483-6587747 GCA_028566695.1 Bagroides melapterus
TATATATGTGTGTGTATATATATATGTGTGTGTGTGTGTGTGTGTGTGTCATAAGAAGTGACTGGTTGGTTGTCTGAATTGTCAAGTTCTCTCTGTTAGTGAAAATAAGCAGTAATAAGATATAATTATATGTCCAGTCGCAAGAATCCTATTGGTCTTATTGCTGCTCTGGATGATGATGGAACAGCAACAGGTTCTCTGTTCTGGGATGACGGTGAGGGAATTGGTGAGTTTTTTCAGCTGTGAAAATTCAACATTACACTATTGTCTTTTGTGTGAAAGTGTTTATAATTATAAATAATTTGTTATCCTTTTCATTGTACTGTACTGTATATATGTGCTGCTAATTCAGAATACATGCTGCCACACTGTAATAGGAAATAAGGTTTGTGACAAAGTGGTTTCCCTTAAAATATCATCATTGTCTTTCTTACTGTTATTATTATTATTATTATTATTATTATTGACATTTCCCATTTCCTTATCCAGACACATATGGGAATGAAACATATCTCCTGACATACTTCAGCGTGATTAAGGTACAATACCACAATAACTAAGTGTTCTTTCCTATTTTCTTATTTTGTCAAGCAACATTCACACCAAGGTTCTTTTTGCTACCGTTTTCATACAATTTTGTTCATAAATTCTGGTCATATACCTTAGCTCTTTCCCCACATCCTGCATGTTGTCAATTTATTATATCAAATTATATCAAATTTATAATTTATACCATGTGCTAACATCTACTCTCCTTTATAGTCTTCTCAAATAATAATAGAAGAAAGGAGATATGTTAATTCCTCTACCCTAAACTGACACTTCCAAGAGAATCAGTGTAGAATCACATGTAGAATCAAGCAGGAATGCCTCATTGAAAAACAAATTTTACTATGAACATTTTTCAAGATAAATCTGACGACTGTGCTTCTAATAATATTGAGTTGCTAATATACCAGTGATAAAAGTCTATATGAGGATAGTTGCATGTGTAGTATTTTCAGATGGTATTCTTAAAAGTAATAAAAATATTAGTCAACAAACGCTATATTCACCACATTTCTTTCTGATTTTTTTTCCTGATTTGTGTTTGTTTTAGAAAACTCTCTCAAATTTAATTATACATGATGGAGCAACAGCTGAGCAGCTCAAACTTGGCCAAATAAAAGTTTGGGGTGCAGGAAGTCTCCCCATCATTAAAGTCACCATGAAGATAGGAGTAACTGAAACAGCGCTGAACTATACCCACAATTCAGTCACAGAGGTACGACACTGCTATAGTACTGCGAGCACAATCTTCAAAAAGATAGTTCTTTGTGTATGATATATGCAATTTATAATTATTTTAAATGTTTTGGTCTATGATATTTAATAAGTTAAATTATAAATTAACAGCAACGACAAAAAAATTATTATTATGATTATTATTATTAGTAGTAGTAGTAGTAGTAGAAGCAGAATTGGAATACTCACATGTACACCTTCTCATTCATGTAATTATCCACTCATCTCATTCTGCACAGCATAGTGTGTACAATCATGCACAGAAAAAAAACTGCTGCCACATCATTGGCTCATTGCATGAACTGTGTTTGTTAGAGAAAGATCATGAGATTTAGCACAAATGTATCTATCTCTGTTTTAGGAGCTGTTCATCGATGCGACGAACAAATCACATTCCATTCATGAACAATTCTCTATCACTTGGAGCACGGAACTCTGAAAATGAAAATGTGAAAACAAATCAAGATCAACTCTTAGCTTCCCATTACTTGAATAATTATAGATTCAAGCATTACTAATGAAAAGCAACTCTGAACAAATTCTTACATAACTTGTACATGGTGACCTTATTTCACAAAGAAAATACTAAATGTAAGAAACTAATTGTAATAAAATAAAGCTGGAAAAAAATACCACATGGGGTCTGTTCATATAGTACAGAGTGCTTCCTTGGAAAACTGTATCTATGCACCATGGGAAGATGATAATAATAACCCCTAATTATCAACAATCACATTTTTCGTCCGACAACCTGCCAGGCTGACTTCATGCACCATTAGGTCTCAGCTATAATAATATGATCATCAATTATTCATTCCACGATAAACATAATGATATCAATTTAGCAATGGGGACTGCAAATTGATTTCTGCTCTAATTGGCAATCAGCATGTGGCATGTGAGGTACGTTTGTTGGTTTGGAGGAGGGTGAAGGTGCCTTAGGTGGTCGCTAATGACAATTATATTGGAGACATATCCTTCCCAAGATAGTGAAGGTCCAACTGTGCATATAATTATTTGGTGTTTCATTTCAACTATTCAATTAGCAGGAAACAGCAGTCTGGGTTCCCTGGGAGAAAAAACACACACTGCAGAATGCTGAAACAAACACACATGTGCATGGAGTGTACAAGACAACTACATTGGTGTTCATTGCATATTGTATTATTCTCTGTGTAAATGATGTTCCTGCTATCAGGTCTGTCATCTCTTTCCCTTTTTGAGTATTGTTTAATAATGTTGTCCCTGAGAACATCCTTCCCCTACACAATGATTGCTATTGTTACATGAAAGTTTCCAAAACAGTTGCGATCACTTTTATAATCCCATTGGGTGCAATTTGTCAGGACTTTGCTTGGACATTCTCTGTTGGAACACTGGGGGTATTCTGGCAGTGTGTTGTGTGTTATGTGTCATGACTTTGCTCACCTGTTTCTAAATAGTTTAATTTTTTCTGTCTATTTATTTGATCCGCGTTGCTTCTAGCTTTGTGGAGTCCCCGTCTTGTTTTGTTTCATGTCTGTTTTGCCGATTCTCTTTTTTTCTCCTATCTTTTTATATTTTTGTTATTAAATCATGTGTTGGTCATCCCTGCATTTGGCTTTTGTTTTTAACCTTGCCATTGCTGACAAAATATTCCATTTCTTGGTTTTTGTTTAGTTTTTGCATATATATATATATATATATATAATACGTATATATGGGAATTTGTGTGACATTTATTTTTATGAATAATGGCGCTATGGCCACCAAAAGGCGCTAGGTCATCATCCTGGTGATCACTTGAAAAAAGCCGAGCTGAGCACTATGTTGATTGTTTCTGATGCAATGCTCTGTAATCTTTGTGCTCCAGCCATCCTCCTTCCTGTCAGATCAATCCCAGATCACATATGTGATGTCCCTGCTGTCGGGCAAGTCCAAGTGAATTTGGCCACAGCTGAATTGGAATGAAAGTCACCTCTCTGTGCCTCATATGTGTATAGGGTGGGCTGTTGAAAAAGGACCCTTCGGCGTGCCTCCCCTAAACCACTACTCAAGGCCAGACTTCATGTCAAGGCCCGGGACTATCAACTTGCAATCTTCTTAGATTTTGGAGCTGACGGTGAGTGCCTCAATGAGTTTGGATGGGAGTCAAAACCAAGCCCTGGCCAGCTCCTCATCTGGTATGTCCACTGTTGGTCTCACTGTCCAATTACCTGGTGATGCTGTTCAGCCTTACCAATGTGCAGAAGGTATTCCAGGCAGTCAGTAATCGCATCCTCTGTGACATGCTTAACCAGTATGTCTTGGACAACATACTCCCTCACATTCATCATGTCCATTTTATGCTTCATCAGCTGCTCCACAACGTGTTGCATGTGAAGGCAGATAAATGTGAGTTTCATTTGACCAAGACCAATTTCGTGGGATTTATTCTTATGAGAGGGAATGTAGAGAACCTAACAGGGTGAGGGTGTTTAGAGACTGGCCACACCCCAGGACATGTAGGCAACTTCAGCAGTTCCTGAAGTTCTCTTCCTCCTGCAACTGAACTATCCTTCAAGCACCTCATGCATCTCTACACCTCAGCTCCCATCCTAACCCTACAAGACAGTTTGTGTTAAAGGTAGACATGTCCAACTCTGGCATTTAGGCATTCTGGCTGTCTTACCCCATAGGGACACTAAAGACAATAAACTTAAGTAATAAACTCCAATAAACTCCACCTGTGTGCTTTTCCTTTCACCATCTCACCCCTCTGAACAGAACTATGTAATTGGGGAACATGAGTTGCTGGCCATCAAACTCACCCTGAAGGAGTGGAATTACTGGCTGGAGGTTGCAGAACAACTTTTCCTGGTCTGGATGGATCACAAGTTCCTAGAGTACCTCCAAACAGTTAAGAGGCCCAACCCACAACAGGCCCATTGGGCTCTCTTCGTTGGAAGATTCAATTTTGTCTTGTCCTACCACATAGGGGCCAAGTACAGCAAGACTCACTCTCCCATCTATCCACCCCAGGCAAGGATGAGACTGCTCTAGAGGGAATCCTCCCATCCTTTGTCACTATCCAAGCACTCTGCCTTGACAGTGAAAGAAGGGTTCAAAAAGCCTTCACCAACCTACATATCCCCATGAGTTGTCCAGAGGGAAAGCTATTCATCCCTGATCATCTCTATTCCCAGGTTCTCCATTGGTGTCATAACTTATTCTACCATCCCTGAACCTCCAGGAGTATATGATGGATTTCCCTGTCTGTGCCCAGCAGAAGAGCTCCAACTCTTCGTCTGGTTTTCTCTGCCCCCTTCCTGTACCAAGCTGACCCTGACCACACTTTGCCTTGGACTTTGTCAATGGCCTATTTCCATCCCCTGGTCATACCATCATCCTCACCGTGGTGGATCATTTTTCCAAGATGGTTCAATTTGTCCCTTTGCCCAAGTTCCATCTGCTAAGGAGATCACCCTAATCCATGGTCTACCAATTTGCTTCTACTGGGCCCCCAAGCAAGTCTCTTAACCGAGTCAGTTGTTTAAAAACAGGTGAAAATATGTAAGTTGTTTTGGAAAAGGGTGTCTTCCAACTGCCAGAAATGTAATGTAAATGGAAGATCACCCACACCACTTTACTCCAGTCTGCTAGAAGTTATGCACGCTGGGCAAATCGGGGACGTTGTCCTGCTCATCTGTACCATGTTGGCCAGAGTGTCTGGCTTATCCACCAGGGACAACAAGGCCCCTTGCTTCCTGGGCCCATTTCCCATTTCCAGAGTACTTAACCATGTTGTGGTCCATTTTAAGCTCTACCATTCCCTTTGTATTTGCCCCATTTACGTTTATTTGTGCCTTTAAGACTATCAATGAATACATTAACACTGGTTCACTAGGTCACCCTAAATCCCACGTCTCTATACTCGAGCCTGTCCCAGCCTGCACATCGGTTCCCTCCACCACACCCAGTCCACCTGACTGTCAATGTTGGTCCTGCCTACACTGTCCATCACCTGTTGTGCTCCAGGTGCCGAAGTAGACTAAAATATATTTTCAACTGTGAGAGGTATGGACCTGAGGAGCGGTCCTGGGTTCCAGCTCAACACATCCTTAACCAGGCCCTCACTGACCAATTTCATTATGAGCAACCTGACCAGGAAGGGAGGGAACATCATTAGACACCCTGTGGAGGAGGGATATTTTTAGTGTGCCCTCCAGAACTATGGGGTTCATGATGATCACTCTTTATTTTGAACCTTTACCTGCGTCTGCATTTGAGTCCTCACTTACCTTGTTACTTGACAGCTGCAGTGGGGAGGTGTTTGAGGTTTGTGGGGAACATGTGTGGCATCAAACTTTTCTGTTTCAGAGACTACTGCTGTGTAGGATTTAGGATGCTAATGGTGATCTGAAACGAGGGAACTGTGAGTAAAGACAAAACACTTTCAACCAGATTGGGGTGAGCTCAAAGATGCATGCAATGTTATGGTACCATTGACTGGTTAGAAAAATCCTGGGCATTGAATTTTTTTTTTTTCGTTACTTTGTTTAGACACTATAAGGGGAATTCTAAAGCGGGGAACATCTATTAAGTAATAACTGTTCTTACTTGTCTTCCTCTATCTAATTCAGTCTGAATGTTATGTTAAGCCTCAAAGAGCAGTAGGTGTTGTGAATAATGAGATACCGTTGTTGTCTTAACATAATGCATGTGAGTTTAAGCTTACATTAAGAGCATAGCTATATAATAAATTAACCAGGCCTCTGCCCCAGTCGGAGACATATGTGCTAGTTAGTGTTATTTTATACACATATGAAATTAAATAATCTAGTGGACCCATCTACAATTCACCTCTCATGCAAAGTGTGGCTTCTCGATACTGGTATGAGATATGGTGTCACACAAGACAAAGAGAATTTATTGAGTGGGCTACAGCTGTGATATGAAATAGAAAAACGATGTCCTAATATATACATGGTAAGAAGGGCAATGTATGGTGATGCCCAAATAGCAGCAGTATTATCTGAGTTAAGAGAATGGTATGAGCAAATATGGAGTATTGGAATTCTGTAGCTGTACCTTAACCAAAAATTTCTGAGCAAATATATCTATGTTGCCCAACACTTGTACAAGGTGAGAACAAGAAAGAAAAAAATTATCTATGAATATCTATGGATAGTATCTATGGATAGTCCATCATGTGTCACATTGTGAAGGCATCCATGGGTTTAAAAGCGTCATGTGTCACAAACAACAGGAAAGCACACTTGAAATGCCTACAGTCAAAGTTAATAAATATCATGTTTTGAGCTGTTGAATGAATAAAACAACGCCAAATGTTTGGGATGATCCAAAATGGTTTCCTGTTAAGAAAATTGTGTCAATATAGTGAAGAAGCTATAGACAAAGCACTCATTTGCAATAAGAAGCTCATAATTTTATTTATAAGAAAATCACTCATTAGGAAAAGCAATAGCAACAATTAAGATACTGTCTCTGTTTTAATGTCCTCTTAGCCTAAATGAAAAAATGCTGACTTTAAAACCATGACATAAATAGTTATACTGTATGTATGCATTTGAATTTACCTGTAATAGCATTCCATGTTGTTTTGAGTATATATGTTCAAAATTTCAACATGTGGATACATCAGACACTCAGTAATATTGGACTTAATGCTGCTCCTTTCTCAAGTCTAATATTGCAACTGATATTGTAACTGAGAAATCTCTTTTTTAGGTCCAATTCTCACACAACTGGTTTGCACATCAGTTGAAGTCTCTATACTGATGCCTGCAATTTCTGTGATAATCTTCAATTTGCACACTCTGTGTATTTCCCTATACCACCAAAGGTCTGCAGTTGCAGAACACATACTCTGTTAAATATGAATGTCTGGTAAATTATTGAACAATGTACAATTCTTAGATTGAAAAAATTAAAAATTATATCTTTATAGCAATACTGAGACTTACCTCAGATCTTCTTGAAAGACAGATTGCATAAATGACTCATATGTAGATCATGAGTGAGACATTGTGCCACACTATTGTTTACATTTAAACAAAAATGCTCTGTGCACATTGCTTACACCTAACATACAATTTTATCCTCTGCCTAGCAGCTGGATATTTTGTCTGAAGATGTCCACTATGTGTATGTGTCAGGGAAAAAAAGTGACGTGAATTGTGGTTGGTAAAAGCACTTTTGATCCACAGGGTGAAATTTCTCAGTCCACTTCTGATTTAAAGGTGTAGTTTTATGGGAAATTTTATTTTTTATCCTAAACTTACCTCGCCTTGTTTTTTTCCTCAATTTCCAAACAAATAAAAGCAAGCTGCTTTTCTTATTCAACCAGCATACCTGAAAACAAAGATTCTTTGTCTGTTCCGAGAGAGAAAGAGCAAAATGAAGGCATGAAAGTGGAAGTGCTCACAGTCAGTTCAAAGCACTGATGGGTAATTCTGTTAGTAGACTACATTAGCCAAAACATGGAACTGAGACAAAAGAACACAGCATGAATCATGCCTTCTCTGTGTGTTTTCTGTCTATTATATCCTTTTTATCTTTATCTGGAAAACTCAATTATTTTCTGTTGTCAAATAATAAGTAAAAGCCTGTATTTGATAGGTGGGTTTTACAGTTCTCACATTTTTTGTTAGGAATGTCTTGATATTTGTTCTTTTTGTTTATTTCATTGAAGGTCATTTTACAAGATGGCTGGTCTGTACAGCACTGACTAGCAAGCCTTCTGCATTAGTTTCTGTGTTTTCTGTGTGGGTTTGCTTGTGGGTATTTTTGTTCTTTCTATGATTTTGACAAAATTCAGAATCTGTTAAGTTCATATTAGTTGTTCTCTTCAACTCAAACAAGCAAAATGTTACATATCTCTTTGAAACATTTATTTAGAAACTGGAACAAGCATCAGCTCAGTACATCCTCACATCAATACTTAATACCCCTGCTCACTCTTAGCTCAGCTAACCCTAGCTGAGTTACTTGAAAACAAAATCAGTGAACAAAATCAAAAACAAGAAGGGTTTCTCTTTCAAAAACCAAAGTAAACATACACTCTTTACACTTTTAAGTGCCAAACATGTCTCAAGCAAACCTCTTTAACTGTAGCTGAACTTTAATGGCTGGCTTTGTCATAATGTCAATAGCCATTTGTTCAGTAGGACAGTATTCCAAGATTATCATGCCATTATTTACAGTTTCCCTTATAAAGTCGCACTTGATGTCAGTGCCCTTACCTTAGAGGTATCTGAACACGTTTTACTGTGTTCCAGTGTATTTCCGTTGGTTCAGCAAAGTGCTGGATAGTTTACTCACCACAAAACATATCAACTTAAGTCAAGTCAAGAAGCTTTATTGACATTTCAGCCATATATAGCATATGCACTATACAGTGAAATGCGACAATGTTTCTCCAGGACCATGGTTCTACATAGAACAAAACGACAGAGCTAGCTAAGGACATACACACAGTACATTAGTCCTAGCTACATAAAGTGCATCTGTGCAACCTAGTGCAAACAGAGCAAGACAGAAGACAATACACAAAAGCAGTTCCGACCAGTGAACATACTGTATTTTATATGGCAAATGTTTAAAAATACAAGGAAAAATATTTAACACAATAGCAAGTTATATGACGTGAGATAATGAGTTGTGCAATATAGCATGTGCAAGATAGCAAAAATAGTGTGCAAGAAACAGTATGTAAACAGTTTGATATGGGTGCTACTGTAGACGTAGATGTATATTGGAAGTGTGTGTATCAGTGTGGATCAGTGCAGTTCGGGGTGAGATGGGCTTTCCTCATCCTTTGAAGGAAGTCAAGGCACTGCTGATCTTTCTTGGTGATGGAGCTGGTTTTGAGTGACCATCTCCACCAGATGAACACCAAGGAATTTGGTGCTCTTGATGATCAACATGGAGGATCTCTTGATGGAGGCAGGGCTCATACGATAAGCAATATATCTGGTCGAGTGCATGTGGACAAATAGATTACTGCTTCACGGTACCTTTTTGGCTCTTTCATTTTTTCAACATTTTTTGAATATTCAAGTTTAGGTTCACATGGCATCTCTCTGGACTTGCAATTTTGTATCTGTAACCAATCTAGTATTTTCTGCATTTGTCTCTCCAGTGACATTTCAACTAGACCCTCTGTTTTTTTCAAACTCTATTTCTAGGAAATATTTCAACCTCCCCAAGTCTTTCATTGTGAACCTCTCAGTGAGCATTCCCTTTATGTTTTTCAGAACACTTTCATTGTTAGCTGCTATAATCAGGTCATCAACCCATATTAGCAGGATTATATCACAATTTCTTTGTTGATGGTATTTTTCCATTACTTTGATTTGGTTTTGGCATTGTGGTTATGTGGCATCCAGGTAGGTTTGAGGTATATCACATACTGCTTTATAACAACAATCTATATGCATGTTTGCAGTTTGTCCTCCTTATCCTCAGTCTCAAATTACTGTAGATGAGCTGGCCTCCTCTTGGCTCTTGGTGGGAATTTAGTCTGTTCACGCAAAGTCTCAGACACTTTTAAAATTTAAAGAATCACTTTAAATACCTTAACCTGGTACATTTTTTGCATTTTCATCATTTACTTCACTGCTAGTAATCTTAGTATATACGTTTTCATTCTTTATGTTACTCGGGTGTTTGTGTTTCCTTTCTTTGGTTGTCCTAGCTGTGACCCTCACCAACCTATGCTTTTGGTCCTTCTCTGTGTTGGGATAGTACACTAGATGTTTTTGTCATAGCCAATGAAAACACTTTGCTTGCATCTAGTGTCTAATTTGCTTCTTTCTTGTTGGGAAGCAAAACATATTGATCTGAATTTCTGCATTTTGTAAATGTTTGGCTTCTTTTCAGTGAACAACTCAAATGATGCTCTCTTTGTGTGTCTACTGTAGGACCTGTTTCTCACATAAGCTGATGTCTGCATAGCGTAGATCCATAACTTATCTGGTAACTTGCTTTTTATCATGAGGCACATGCTCATGTCATGGAGTTTTCTCCAACCTCTCTCTGCTATGCTATTTTGGTGGGGTGAATAAGGTGCAGATGTTTCGGTCTAATCATATTTTTTGTTAACAGTGCCTGAAAGTCTTGGCTCAAAAATTCAATGCTGTTGTCTGTTGTCTTAGACTTCAGAAAATACAACAACATGGTACCTGAGTAGTCATCTGTGAAAGACTGTGTATATCTGTACCCTTCTATGCCAGCTGGGGCCCGCTAAGTCTGTGTGGATTAGCGCTAGGACTGGTTTGGTTTGACTGTGCTCCCATTTATCTCTATACCTCTCACTATACATCATAAATTTTGTACATCTTCATAGTTACAATGACACCAAAAGTTCATGCCAAATTTGGGTTAGGATTAGGGTTAGGGAATGTTGGGGAATGTTAGAGAAAGCTTTACACTGGTCAACATTCTCTTCAACAGTTGGGAGATAATACAAATTTTAATGCTTGTGGATGTCATACCTGCTACCTCTTTCCATGTAAAGACACTGCACCCAATAGCTGTGTTCTGTGGGCTCCTCCAGTGCTGCCTATGAGATAAATCACCACCGTTAAATTGCACTGTGTCCCATCGGCTAATTCCACTGAATCGGTCTCTGGTTGGAAAGAATTGCTAAAGCTTTTGAACTTTTTGAAGTCGTTCACTATGTGGGATGTTGCTGCCATGCCTACCATGATACCTTTCATTTGTGTTGTTTGGACGCCTTCCACGTTCTGAGTGTTTGGCTTTGAAGAGATTTTGCAAAAGAGTCTTGGTCATCTTGTTCGTCTGGGACTTTTCTGGCACCATCTTGTTCTCGTTTTTTATTATTTACAGTGATTGCACCAACCATTTCTGAAATATTTTCTTGCTTGGTATCCTTTTATTCCACATTTGTAACATGTCATGTGTAACGACAGGACTATTCCCTGCCAGCCCACTAGAGGGGGTGCTGGCAGGGGATTGGACTGTTTTTGTATGTTTCT
>JAOTRN010000032.1:6604942-6617577 GCA_028566695.1 Bagroides melapterus
CACACACACACACACACACACACACACACAAACTACTTCCAAAATGAAACACTATTATATCTTGCAGTAAGTAATTGTACATCAAACACCTTGGCAAAATAGATATCTCACACATGCACACAAAAAAAACAAAATATATTATACAAAAAAATTATACACATCTAATATAGACATATTTGTCAGACATGATTTCCATCAGGTATGTTCAATATATACTAGCAATCTGGTAATCTCTGTATTCCAGTTAGAAGACAGCTTTCTGACAGCTTTCATATAGTACCAATATGAAGGCATTTGTGAGGTCATGACATTAAATGTATCCATCTTGGTAAGGCCAATCCCATAATCCTATTTAGCAGGGCTGCTGTCAGATGTTGATCTTGCTCATGTGAAGATCCCATATCAACAACTCACTTTTGTTGTAAGCCCGTGTAGTCAAAAATTCATGACATTAATGAAACCATATTTATCCATATTTATTTACATTTCTAGTTACTCCAGTGTTCACACTAGGAAGAAACAATGTGACACTTTCTTTCAACAGTGACAAATTAAAGAGACAGAGCAACAGTTTACAACATATACATCTATGTTCTGAGATGTAGTGGAAAGCATTCACTTTATATATACAGTGCCTTGTAAAAGTAAAAGTATTTCATCAAATGTATTGACTTACATTTTATGTACAACATCCTTACAATTTCTGAGATGCAAAATATTACCAAACAAAAAGTAAGACCAAAAAAAGAAAACTTGGGTGTGCATAACTATTTACCCCCTATAAGTTAGGAAAAGATGTAGAGCCACTTACAGCTGCAAGTCTCTTTGGGTATGTCTGTATGAGCTTAGCACATCTAGACACTGGGATTTTTGCCCATTCCTCCAGGCAAAACTGCTCCAACTCCTTTAAGTTGGATGGGTTCCGCTCATGTACAGTCCAGCTAAATAAGAACTTAGATTATCTATTGGATTAAAATCTGGGCTTTGACTGGGCCAACCCAGCACATTTAAATGATTCTCCCTAAACCAGTTGAGTGTTGCAGTGTGTTTAAGGTGATTGTCCTCCAGGAAGGTGAACCTCCTAAACAGTCTCATCTCGGGCACAGTGAAACAGGTTTTCTTCAAGAATTGCCCTGTATTTATCATCATCCAACACTCCTTCAGTTCTGACCAGTTTCCCAGTACCTGCTGATAAAAAACACCCCCACAACATGGTACTGCCACCACCATGCTTAAATGTGAGGATGGTGTTCTGTGTTGACGATAGGTGCTGGGTTTGCACCAGACATAGCGTTGTCTTTTATGCCCAAAAAGTTACATTTCAGTACAGTACAGTACCTTATTCCAGAAAATCAAGACATTCTTTCTATGTTCATTACACAGTACAACGAGTGGATAACAAAGATCCTATGTTATTGCACATGAGTGGTCTGTGGCATTTATATAATACATATTCATTAACTCCAGAAGTTTAATACATTTGAAAGTTAGTGGGAGGTACAATGACAAGGGAAATGGTCTGTTTTGTATGGTGACCTTGAGTGACTTGAAAGGTGCCTTTAAATAAAATGTATTATTATTATTAGTAGTAGTAGTAGTAGTATATTATTATTATTAATGAACTCCTATGCAACTGCAGAATGTTATGATTGTAACAGGGGAGGTCCAGGGAAGAGGCACAAGAGGATCCAAATGCAGATTGAAGTTTATTTGAACAAAGACAGGGACAAACAAAAGTAATCAAAGACAGGTGAAAGGCAGAGGGCATAACAAAACAAAGACAAAACAAGGTGGCTAGAAAACAGGAAGGCTAAGGCTAAAGCTAAGCACAAGCATGAACATGAACATTAAACATCTACATACATGCATTTAACAACCGACAAAAACAGGGGGAAACACAGGGGTATATATATACGCACTAATTAGAACTAACAAGGGACAGGTGGGGAAGGGAAGCAAGACACAGCAGACAGGACAGACTTCATAATAAAAGACACAGAGCATGGAACAAGGAAACATACAAGATGTCCAATCCCCTGCCAGCACCCCCTCTGGTGGACTGGCAGGGAATAGTCTTATCATTACATAGCCCCCCCCAGGGCGGCTCCTGAAGCCCTAAAGATCCATCCACCCCAACGGAAGAAGTCCAGGAGGGTGGTGGCTTGGTGGAGGCAGTTCTGGGGGTTGGACGGTGGGTCATGGTCCCTGAGCACTGGAGGACCTGGGCCATGAAACGCTAGAGGACCTGGGCCATGGGACGCTAGAGGACCTGGGTCACTGGGCAGAGGGTCCTGGAGCTGTGGTGGACCTGGGCCATGGATCACTGGAGGCCCCGAACCGTGGAGCACTGGAGGACCCAGATCGTGGAGCACCGGAGGACCCAGAGCATGGAATACAGGATCCGGGAGCACTGGACGACCCAGACTGTTGAGCACTGGATTTCCCGGAGCATGGAATACAGGATCCTGGAGCACTGGAGGACCTGGACCGTGGAGCACTAGAGGACCCAGAGCATGGAGTACAGGATCCTGGAGCACTGGTGGACCCGGACCGTGGAGCACTGGAGGACCCGGACCATGGAGCACTGGAGGACCCGGAGCATGGAATACAGGATCCTGAAGCACTGGAGGACCCGGACCGTGGAGCACTAGAGGACACAGACCGTGGAACACTGGAGGACCCGGAGCATGGAGTACTGGAGCTTGGGTGGACCAGGACTGTAGGGCACTGGAAGACCTGGACCATGGAGCGCAGGGTCCTGGATCGTGGGCAGACCTGGGCTGTGGAACACTGAAGGACCGGGATCATGAAGCACAGGGTTTTGGAGCTCTTGGGTGACCCCCGTGGTCGCTTCGTGGCGGGCTTGAGACTCTTAGGCGACCCCAATGGTTGCATCGTGGTCGGCTTGGGACACTTGGGCGACCCCCTCGGTCGCTTTGTGGCAGACTTGAGACCCTTGGGCGAACCTCGTGGCTGTTTCTTGGCAGGCTTGGGACACTTGGGCGACCCCCTCAGTCGATTCGTGGCAGGCTTGAGACTCTGGAGGTGTGGCGACCGTCACGGCGGCGGGCTCTGGAGGTGTAGTGACCGTCTCGGTGGCGGGCTCTGGAGGCGCGACGACCGTCTCGGCGGAGGGCTCAGGAGGCATGGCAGCCATCTTGGGAGAGGCCTTCAACGTAGCAGCAGCCATCTTGGGAGAGGCCTTTGACGTGGCGGCAGCCATCTGGGGAGACGTCTCTGACATGGCGGCAGCCATCTTGAGAGAGGCCTCTGGCGTGGCGGTGGCCATCTTGGGAGAGGCCTCTGGAGTGGGGGCAGCCATCTTGGGAGAGGCCTCTGGCATGGCGGTGGCCATCTTGGGAGAGGCCTCTGGAGTGGGGGCAGCCATCTTGGGAGAGGCCTCTGGCATGGTGGCGGCCATCTTGGGAGAGGCCTCTGGTGTGGCGGTGGCCATCTTGACAGCGGGCTTGGTGGCACACACCGATATAAGCGGGAAGTCCTCCACACTAGCCCACAGTCTTCTATGCCTCTGAGAGGCCATGGTAGTCTCTGGGTGAAGCTTGGAGCAGGCAGGCTCTGGGTGAGGCTTGGAGCAGGCAGGCTCTGGGTGAGGCTTGGAGCAGGCAGGCTCTGGGTGAGGCTTTAACTCAGCAGGCCCCGGCTGTGCATAGACAGGTCCAGGAGTGGGGTAGAAAGGTTCTTCCGCCACACCCACTGTGAACTTGGAGCCACTAAGCCACAAGGCATAGTCTACATATTGTGGGAGACATGGGAGTAGTGAATGGGGGCATTAAGAGTATATTCCGGTGGAAGTCCACAGCGGAAAGTGTCCTTAAGCACCATGTCAGACAACGATACCTGGGCTGCCAAATCACAGAACTCTCTCACATACTCCTCGATAGTCCTGTCCCCCTGTGTCAGGAAAAATAGTCTCTCTGCTGGATCCATAGCTTGGTCGGTTGTTCTGTAACAGGGGAGGTCCAGGGAATAGTCTTATCATTACAATGATATTGAAAAGATTAAAGTAGCACACAAGTAATGTTTATTTAAATGTGGCTTGTTTAAATTCATAATATTGTTTACATAATATAGATATATAATAGAACACAACATCCATCTTCATATTCAAAGAAATGTTTCAACTGTTAATTTGTAAAATAAATGGATGAAACAAAAAGGAGATTCTATCATGGCCATATTTGTAAAGCAACCCCTAGTTTTGAAGCCCCTGCATAAGTCCAAAGACAAAAAAAAAATTATAGTCATATTATACCAAACATACCAAAACATTGTTTTTGCTATTTTAAAATATATTTGCTATTTTTGATATAACTGTTTATATTGATAGAATTATCATTGCTGTAAGCACCAACATCTACACCACTACAGGGCTTGAACAGTGCCCAGGAGGTCAGGTGTCACACCACTGTATTATCAACATCCTACATTAATATCAGCAACACTGACAGTCACAGAAAAAGTCAACAATGAGGCAGATGGATTTATGAGGAAAACAGTGATTCAGCTGAGCAAAGATGTACTAAAAACATTTTCCCTTCAGGTTGTCCAAAAATAGTAGACCAACTGTATAACACAGTGCTTATGACAAACTCTGCCATAAATTGTGTTTGCGTCTATGACAATGTCTAACATCAGCTGTCACCTATATATGTATCATGCAAAGAATGATAAGCATAATATCTTTTACAGATAAGAGGAGTGCTTTGTTTATAATGCTATGCACATTGTTTGCTGTAATATTTAAATATGTGCCTGTGTAATACTCTTGAAAGCCTTAATACTTTTTTAAGAAGTTACTTGCCAGACTATTCTTACTTATGCTTGAGTCATTGCTTTTTAAGAAGCTTTTGAATCTTTGGCTAATGTACGAAAGACAAGTAACTTTGAAGTCTGCTGTTTTTTTCCCCCCAAAAATACAGTACATAAAACATGGAGACTCTACACCCTTGTGTCTGCAAGTTGCCCATGTAAGGGAGAAAGATTGTGTGTGTGTGTGTGTGTGTGTGTGTGTGTGTGTGTGCATGCAAGGATGAAATTTGCTTAACACACCACCTGCAGCTGAAAGGAGGGAACAAAAATCTGCTAAACACCCATGACACATACAGAGTGCATACTTGCACACTCACACAGGTGATAAACATAAACCCAAGCTGAGGTTTTATCAGTGCAAGAGCAGCCTTGTTCTTCCTGCTGCCATAAACACAATTTATCACCTGCATAAAAATGTGCCTTCACAGTGGCTACATCTACAGTAATTAAACAAGGAAAATATGATGACAACAGACAAATGGATTGCACATGAGACTCCTGTCTTGCCAGCCAATGTCCATCATTTTATTCCTTTCAGCTCAATCCTGATCAGCTCATTCTCCTTTCCTATGTCAATATATTTTCATTGACAGCAACATGATGTTCTAAAAAGTCTGGTAGTCATTTGTTTTTAAAAAGACTAGTCAATTTCCATTAACAAAGTTTTAATGGAACCATTCTGGTTTCTAATTGACATGGAGGAGACAAAAAATTTACTGTTTTGCGATGCTATTCTAAACAAGCAGCAATGAACAAAATGCAATGAACATGGCTGTAAAGTAAAACATTTTTTTCCTTTAATACATGAGGCAAAGTTTCAGTAGGTTTTGTATTGACCAAAATTCACTTTGCATGATTTTGCATGACAATAAAAACATGACAGATTGATGCTAATTAATGCTTTTTACTGCCAAACTTACAGGAAGGACACAATGTATGAAAATGCATGTGCTCTTAATGCACCAGATTCTTGCAATACACAAAGTACCTGTCTATTTAAAAACGGGATTTCTGTATGACAATGTCTCAAATAAAACTAATAGTTTGTACTAAACTGAAATGATACTAAAATGAACTCATAACCTAATTAAATGTTTTTCGTAAAAGGTGCATTATGTTGTGGACTTTTCACCACAGGCTGGACTATGAAAAAATCATTTGGCCATGAGTTAAAATCTTTGGTCTTGACTTGGCTTGTTTTGATGTGCCCTCTGGCAAATTATAAATGTAAGAAATATTAGATCAGAAATTTTGTGCATACTGTTGTAATTGTTATTTGTATAATTTGAATTGCATCACACATGAACATAAATGATATTGCAGTCACACAGAATCTGCCAAGCTTTGGTATTATATTGTACAGTGTGACAGTCTTTAATTAATACTATTTAAGTATTAAGTGTTATAGCTAATTAACACTTAATTAGTTATGAGAAATTCTTGTGACTTCCTAAGAACCTTATTTGACCCAGCTAATACATTTCTGTACAATAAGTGTTGCTTTTTAATCCATACTTCTTTCAATCAGTAAGAACACACTGTACTGGACAGGGCAATTCATCAATTCATTACCTGTCAACAAAACACTGATGTTCAAGAGCAGGTCAGAGATCACATCTGATGCATCATTCTTAAAAAAAAATCAAGTTCATTCAGAGGTGGTGTAAAAAAAACATTACTTTCTCATAAGACAAGCCTAGACAAGAAGGCCTCTAGGGGACAGAGAGTGGACACAAGGCATCAAAAAAGACTTTCAAAGAGATTGAGCTAAAAAAAAAGTTTAAAAAATAGAGTAACAGAATTATGGGGGAATATGGGGAGCTGAGGCATAGGTTTAGGATCAAATTATTTTTCTCTCAACAAAAGCCTTAAATCAAATTATTTTGTTTTTTTATGGAACAGTGCTACAAATGGTCATACATAGAAAAATACACAGAATTTACGGAAGACTGGGGTTGATGGCTTTCTAGCCTAGCTTGTAGATCCATGCAGTTGTGCAGATTCAAGTGATTACACAGAGTACGGTTCCTTCTGGATTTTAACTGATTTTAAAGAAAGAAAGAAAGAAAGAAAGAAAGAAAGAAAGAAAAGGTTGTGTGGTTTAGCATAGCCTGTTGGAAGAGCAGACTGACATTCCCCTGTTACACAACATACATCAGAGATAATACAGCAAAGAGATACACTTCAGATCACATGCCTCAAGCACAAATTTGGCCCTGTCATTACATACACATACTCGAGGATGCCAAATTATTTAGGCTTGCTTTCATTTTATAGCAAGTTACACACTTAATTTGGGAGACACACACAATACCCGTAAGCCTGTGCACATGAAAGTTATACTTAACTTGTCAGGGTAAAGGGATTTATAAGCATGTATTCAACTTGAGCTGAGGGAGGATATGCAGAACATGAAGACAGAGAGGACACAAAAAGACATGGAGTAGGAAGAGACACGGGAACATAATCAGAGGACTACTGACATTTCAAAGCAACATCATGTGCATTTTGTCTTTAATTTGTAGTATTTTCTGATTTAATTTAGCATTTTGTGTTTTTTATTGCAAATTTCTTGTTAATTTTGTCAGAATTTGTTAGATTCTGGGAAATACAGTCTTGTTTCATAACATAGAAAATGACTGAAGCAATATACTGTATATTTAGCTAGCTAGCATGGAGTCATACAGAAAACATAAAAGTGCTGGCAGAAACAAAACAAAACAAGTAATATTAACATTTCATTGGAGGTGTTGATAGAATACTAAAATCTCAATATAATACATATTATAGTAAAGTTAAATGCACAAATAACTACAGTTTATTCTAATTCTATTTAACTCCTGTCAAGAGTTGTAAATGTCCTGTAAAATGTGGCCTGGGAATGAGAGGAAATGACATTGGAACTGCAACACATCTTTAACCTTGTATTTTAACTTGTTTGTATAACCTTGAAACACTCCTCATAGCATGCCATGTCAAAATAGTGGCCAAGCATCTGGCTCACACATAGACCAAGGTGATGATGGTGATGATGTTCATTACCTAATAGGTCAGATTCTTCTTGACAGATACAGAAACAGCCACTGTCGGTCTACAAAATACCATAGGGTGCGTGCCTCGCAAGACAAGGACCTCGTTGCAGGTTTAATTGTACACTGCATGATGAATTGGTTGCTGAACAACTGAGTGATATGACCTGGAAACATTTAACATTCAGCATCCTGTATTGGCTCTTAAGAAGAGGCCTGTGATTCCAGTACAAGGTTAACAACCAATGCTGGGATACATACATTTTACATATTAACTCTCAATATATAGTAAGTCCTAACTACATACTCACTTTAAAATGCACAACTTTTTGTTTAACAAATAATATACTAACTTCAACAACAGCTAGCGAATATGAATTGGAAACAAATAATAGTTACATAAGGGTTGAGCATGCATTTCACAATTGAGTGAGCATGGCTTAGTGTACTGTCAATTACCATTGTGATATTGAAAATTAATATGTGCACATGGAAAATATATTCCGTTTCAATGATCAAAAGACTATGTTAGAAAAAGCATTGGTCATGCAGAAAAAGATTAGAATATAGTTAAAAAAATTTCAGTTTTCTGTCCATTCTCCATTGTCTTCAGTTCCATCTAATATAAATAAATTTGGCTCAGCGTTCATCTGTTTGAACTCTTCTTCCAAACAGGTGAGGGTGAGCAGATCCTCCTCATCCTGTTTGATGTGTGTGATCTCAGCTTGCTCCACACTCTGTACCTCCAGGATCTCCAGAGCAGTGCGAGAAACACTCTGAGTCACAGGAGCAGAGGAACCTACAAGAAATTTGAGGAAGATAAACACACACAGTGAATGGAAAGAATGGACTCAGATAAGAATATGAAAAAGTGGAGACAAGATAGGAAGAGGAGAGAAACACAGGGTGAAAGGACAGGATAAGAAAAGTAAGAAAATATAGGTTAAAAAAATGGAATAGACATAAAACACAAAAGAGGTGATGGGAATAAAAGGAGCAGAGTGGCGGTAGGTTAAATAAAGGGAAACAGAGAACAATTTGTCATGAGAGATGGCATTAATATATAGAGAAAATTATGAGAAAATGGAGAAAGAAATGGAGAAAAATCAGGCAAAAATATATTTTTATTATGAAAAAGAAAGAGAAAACTGGTTTGAAAGAGAATAGAGAGCGGAATAAAGGTTTTAATAGAGGGGAGAGGGCTTCTTTTGTAAAGAAAAACAATAAACCAGAGTGATAGTGAGTAGAGTGTCAGAAAGACAGATGCATAAACAGAAAGTATAAAGGAGGTAAACGAGTGGCAGAGATTCAGGTGTGTTTTTGCCCCTTAGATCTAATTAAATAGCGCAGCAGGAGACTTCTGCCCCCCTCAGGCAATCACACACACACACACACACACACACATAAATGTACTATGCATCCTGTCTCATGAACATGTTCTTAATACACATAATATATAGGGCTTGCACTGTGATCAAGTTGTCTCTTATTAACTGTTTTAAACTTGTGAAAGTCCGCATCTGTACCCTTGCCTACACATAGATATACAACCACACATGGAATGTTACAGAAATTTTTACTTCCTTCTCGTTTTTTTTGTTTGTGGCATTTTACATTACATGAAAAATGAATAAATTAGCAAATACTGCACAAAATCCTGCACAGTCAGTTGTAAAGCTTTTATCAGCAAATCTGAGTGCCTGCTTGTTTATTTAGGAAATGGAATCTGATGGCTAAAATTAACACTTTTACTGATAAATATAAACATATTTTGTTACTATGTGATATCCCAGTATCTTTGGCATGGTTTTAGTTACTTTTGACAAATATGGAAATGTAATCACCCTTCCCTTGGCTTGCTTTTTTGCATCACTGAGGAAAAAGCAAAGCTCTTCCATTATCCACCCGAGCAGGTATTGTTCTTTCACAGCTTTCTAATCTTTCTTGGCCTTTTTAAGTTTGCTACTTTTTGACCTATCATTGTTATCATTTGTCATAATTCTAGTTTTTCTTTTCTTTTCTCTATTCAAGTGAACTTCTCCATGGAGCAATGATATTTGTGTGTGTGTGTGTGTGTGTGTGTGTGTGTGTGTGTGTGTGTGTGTGTGTGTGATGTATTAATTTCATCAGCTCTGCTTCAATCACAGAGGGCTGTAAAATGTGTTACAGTAAATCACACCTACCGTGACCATTTATGTGTTTCTAGCTGTTTTGTTTGCTGTTATCAGTGTCATCAGTGCAGTGATCAACACTCTGCCTGACTAAGTGGACAAAGCAGCATGTAAACAGTCAACAGTGTGTTCAGCCTTTGTGAGGAGTTGCTGCATGAAATATTAATCAGAGTTTGACATTCTAAGTCCAGATTAAGTCTCACAGAGTGTTTAATGTGTCCACTGGTGTAGCATTTTACTCTTCTGTCATACTATTATTTTGGAAAGATGTAATATTTCTAGCTGCCTGGATATACTCTAGAAATAAGAAAAGTCATTGTGTTCTCCTTGGGTTTCATTTATCCGTCTTTTAAAATGTTTTAAGATTTAAAAAGTTTCAAAACTATTTTTTTTCATGCAAATATATTGAAGGATTCCAATCATATGTACAATATCAATCACATGTACAACATAGGTGATTTGCAGTATATATTTATTTAATTTTGATTCTGGTCTATGGCAATGAAAATATATATTATTTATCAGTGTGACAGCATTTCATAAGCCAAAATCAGGAGCCAGATTACGGAAGAGATTAATTGCATGTGATTAAAGTGTGTTGAAAAGAAAATGGTTTGGAAAAAATACTTTATTTCTACTTTACACAGGTTATCCTGGACACCAAGCATGTCAAACAGAGAGACTGCAATGTTTATTTTTTTATTATTATTCAAAGTGACTTTTGGCCTATGCCTTATTAGAAAAGCAGAATGGCATGTGTCAGCAGGAAGCAAATGGTCTAGCATGACAGAGAGTATAGAACATGCTGTGGCAAATGTAACAAACTTATATTCTGACTTAACCATCTATTTTTTTGTCCAGTTTCTACATAGATATCACACCTGATTGGCTCAGCCTCCGAGATGGCTCCGCTTTTCTGATTGGTGTAACAGATTGTGAGACAATGTTGATTGGCTGGTTGTTAATCACTACACCAACAAGCGTTGCCTCTGAGTCAGATCGAAGGCTGCTCTCTGGATTCCAAATACTGTCACCTACAAAGAAACAGAGAGACAGGGAGCTTTTGATTTTTTTTATTTGAGTCTTTTGATCAGTATTAACCTAACAATGTTTAAAAAGCAGTTTAACTGTCTTCCCATTTACCTTTTTACTCCTCTGTCTGTCTATATATTTACCTGCTATCATGCCTGTCCATTCACCTATGTTCAATCTGTATTTACTTGTTTTCTGTATATCTGTGTCACTTGTCTCCTTATCATTAGATGTCCTTATCCTTATCAAAATCTAGGATCTATGACATAATTCCTTGTTTGCTGTTTCCAGTATAATTTTTGTGAACCAGTTAGCCTGATGGTCCATATGTAAGTTTATGAGAACAGTTTTATCGAAGCTAATCTGCTTATAAAGTTTGATGCAGAAAGCCATAAAGTTACTACACACCCAGGTGTAAACCCCTGCAGCTCTGAATGTTACAGTTGAAGGATGCAAAATGTCAAAGAGCATGACTTGTATTAACATTTGTTTATTCTTTTATTTCAATAAGTCAGGGGCATAAAATTCTTCCTGAGTTTTAGAAAGTTGATCACAGAGCCAGACACAATGCTTTAATGGAGCAGCACAGTGTACCTTCAGGAGAGCGAGAGAGAGATGCATGCATGCAGAGAGACATGTCTCTGGGGTTAACACATGTCTCCTTTCTCTGTCTTAAACACTAGCTATAATTAAGCCATTTTCCAGCTCAGTGGTCACTGCCCTTGTCACTGTGCTCAGGGGAATGCGAGCTAGAGTGAAAGACCAATAAAACCCATTAGATCATGGCACTCTGAGGAATAGAAAAAGGATGAGAAAAAGAGTGATTGATATATGCTGCAAAGAAAAAAGAGAGGAGGAAAAAGCAGACACTGCTGACAGGGAAACATCACTCATCTGACCTTCCCTGCCTCTCATTAAGGAAGTGGTTGATACATAGCATCTAAAAATGAGGCCATTAGAGTTCTGTTTGTCTCCACTGACTTTCTTCATAATGTAATATTGGCAATCTTAGAAAGTACTTATGGAAATATTAGTGTTTACATTCTAACTAATGCTCTCTTAAGAGTAGCTCATTAAGGGAAGAATGGAACAGGGGAATAAATGGATATTTGAGAGCGGTATAATCTGTACAGTGGCTGTTACCCTGCAGTATTTTATTGAACAATTCATCTAACCATGGAATAATTAGGGTCTGAATAGCATGGGTCTATAAAAAAAGGTTTTAATTATTATTATTTATTTATTTATTTTTTAAATCTTGTAAAAACATCATCTGGAGGAAAAAGTGGCTTGATATCCAATACAAAGAGCTGATTCAATTTCGATTATGAAACACTAATATAAATGTTTCTTCAATGCTTCATAAAAGTAAAAGAGTAGCGGGCATGGAGTGCTGGGTATATAAATTTAGGGTACTTGATCCTGGTTCTCCTCACACATACCAAAACATGGCAGTAGGTGGACTGGCTATTCTACAATGCCTCTAGGTATGATTGTCTGCATGCATTATCTTGCTGCTTTACCATGTGTTTATTTAGTTTAGTTTGTAAAAATAAAAGTCACTGTTGTAGCT
>JAOTRN010000032.1:6654123-6664879 GCA_028566695.1 Bagroides melapterus
TGTGTGTGTCTGTGTGTGTGTGAGAGTGTGTGTGTGCGTGTGTGCTCCAGTCTCTCCATTACCATCTATAAAGGCATGATGGACAGCTGTCAGGAAAAGCGAATGAGCTGATGGAGACTAAAAGGGGTTGTGTGTGTGTGTGTGTGTGTGTGTGTGTGTGTGTGTGTGTATGTGTGTGTGTGTGTGTGTGTGTGTCCTTACAGTGTGTGTTGCAGTAATGAGCAGAAGGTGGAGGCTGACCAGAGGGCTTCTTTTAGAGGCATTGCATCATTAGAGAGCTGCAGATTCCCTGCAGAAACACACACATACAGAGTTCCACTGAACAGCCACCCGTTTGACAAACACACATTCAAAACAGACACACTTTCCATATATATTTGTCTTATTATCCTTGTCAAGACCATTGACATAATTACGTTGACATAATACAGGGAATTAACGGAATGCTACACCTAAATCTAACCCTAAGCTCAGTAAACAAAAGCTGGATTTTGTTTCTTTTGTTTTGTTTTTTTAATAAAAGCTTTTCAAAATGTTCTTTCATTTTGGAAAATATTTCATATCCTATTCATGCTTCTGAGTGAGAGTAAATTTCTGCTTAAGAAAGCTAAGTACTGTAATCCCTGACTTCAAGTTCATATCATTCGCAGGACTAGTCATCTATATTATTGCCATTAATTAACGAACATGAAAAAAATTGAGTCAACACAAACCCACTAATTAAGACAAATAAGCCTGCATGTAGCCATAAGCCATAAACAAATGCCTCAGCCGATGGAAGATTAAGGTCATGTTTATGAGGGAAAGGATAAAAGCTGGCTTAGAAATGAGTTCTGTTTGCCACAGCATCTTCTTTTAACTCATCAGAACATCAGCTGAGTTATTTAAAATAGCAGCTTTCCTGTATGATGTGCTAGGTGTTCATGATCAACTGAGCAGCATGTAGATCTTTTTATTTTTTTTTACATTTTTTTTTTATGTAAGACCCTTAACTTATCTCACCATCCATGTTATAATGTACACCTGTACACCTACCCATTTATTCAGTTTTCCAGTCAGCCATTCATGTATCAGCAGCACACTATATAAAATCATGCAGAAACAAATCGAGAGCTTTTGTGGGAAAAAAGTGATCTCTGTGACTTTAGTGAAGCATGGTTGTTAGTACCAGATGGGTTGATTTGACTATTTCTCAAAAGTCAATATTACTCATCTCCTGGGAATTTCACAAACAACACTGTCTTTAATTTACACAGAATTAGCAAAAAAACTGTGTGCAGAGGATATTTTCTGTTTTCTAATACACCTTGTTTAAGAAAGCAAATAGAGGAGAATGACCAGATCATACTGAGCTGAGTGGAAGCATAGTAGCTATAGTAACTCAAATAAGCACTCTTTACAAGTGTGTTGAGCAGAAAAGCATCTCAGAATGCAAAATATATCAAACCACAAAATCACATAAGGTTCCAGTCCTGTCGGACAAGAACAAGTATCTGAGACTCACTAAAACTGGACAGACTGGAAAAGTTCAGGTGATATTTTTCCTTATCTCCCACTGTCCAGTTTGTGTGAGCCTGTGTCCATTATTGCCTCAGATCAGGAGTGTAATCCACAGAACTGACACTCAAACTATTTTTTTGCACCATTCTGTGTAAACTCTAGTGATTGTTGTGTGTGAAAGTCCCAGGAGATCATCAGTTTCTGAAATGCTCACACCAGCCCATCTGGCCCTAACAACCATGCCACAGCTAGACCAGAATATTCCCAATTCTGATGATTGATTAACCTGGGTCTGTATCTCCATGATTGCATGCACTGTGCTGCTGCCACATGATTGGCTGATTGGATAAACGAATAAATGAACAGGTGGACAGGTGTTCCTATTAAATTGGATGACGAGTGTGGTTTAATTAATCATATATTTGATTGTTTTATCTTATAATAGGAAATATTCCCACACATATTTCCAAACATATTTTCACTTGATTTAGTTATTTTGCAGTAGAGAGAAAGACAGATAAAGAGATTTAATGGCATTCCTTGCACTGAATAAGAGGAGATTGATTATCACTTGCTCAGAAGTACCCACACACAACCTACAAGAAACATTTCTGAAAAGTCACACTAGTGGACCAAAGAAGTTTGAGAACACTGTTGAATGAGTGAAAGTGGAATGACAGATGAGAAACAAAAAGAAAAGACAGCGCATTAGCAAGGCGTCAGGAGAGACGTGTTGTTCCCACCTCTTGTCATTGCTGCTGAGTGGAAGTAATGAGATCTGAGGGCTTCTCCAGTCCCTCTTTAAGCATTTTTCTCCTCTCTCTCTCTTTATCGGCTGAGATAAATGAAGGATCCTGGTGCTTCAAAGAAATAAACACTCTGAAAGCAAATTGGATCTGAAGAGAAATTCGTTCAGGAGGCTTTAGTGTGGAAGAAGGGGGTATGTCAAGTGCACTCCTGTACTCTCCTGTCTACATCTCAATGCCGAAGAATGAGAGGATTGGGCTGTATTTACTGGCTATAAGAATAAAACCAAAAGTAAATTACTTCCCCAATGGAGTTTTCAAGATATATGCGCACACTATTCTTTTCAGAGCTGTTATGTCCCGCCGCCTGAGGCTCTGTCTTTAAATTTCATAGCATAATACTTCAATATTTATATCAAAATACCCAATCTAGCTGAACTTTATATTTGTGGGAAATCGTGGAAATGAAATTATACCAACTTATGGTTTACAGTGTTTTTGAAGAACTCATTTTATTACTTTGAATGAAAGGTTAGCCAAACATTACCTATTACTTAAAGATTAGCCAATCATTACCTATTTCATAAATATGATCATAATTGTGCTCATAACAGCCATGCTTCTCAAAGTGGTGCAAAGCATACAGTGTTTACTGTTGTTGAAATCTCAATCTTTCATTATCCATTTCAATCCAAGCATTGAATATTAATTATACAATATATAGCCAAATGTATGTGGACAAGTGACCATCCAGGCCTTCCCTAAACTGTTGCATCAAAGTTAAAAGCACATGATTGTCTAATATGACTGTTTGCTGTATGATTTCCCTTCACTTCACTTTAACCTAGATACCAGACACCAGGCCTTCTCCCTAGACATCAGTGCTTGATGTCAATGATCAATGGCCTTGTCGATGAATAGACAAATCTCGACATCCAGGTTCCAAAATCTTGTTGAAACCCTTTGCAATATAGTCCAGGTTCTTACAGCAGCAAAGGGTTACCAGGTCAATATTAATGTGTACATTAACAGTAGGAATGACATGTTCAGTAAGCACTAATAGGTATTGTGGTCAAGTGTCTACGTACGTCTAAACTTATAGGCCATACAGTGTATATCAACCCTACTTAACCTAGAGGATGGAACTCCCTGAGGGTGGGAAAGAAAGGGGGGTCTAAGTTAAATTTTTATTTCAAATACATGTGTAAAATACTCACCTAATGGCACCACCTACTAGCAACGTGATATCATTTGTTAAATGCTCATTTGAAAGGAGTCACATGTGCCTAGCAATTTATGGTTTATAGTCATTTAATGTCAATTTCTCACTTATTTCAGTGATTTTGCATTAAGAATAAAAATAGTTTGCCTCATTTTCTCAGCTCTTTTCAGTCACGATTAAACTGCCTCGCATCCTTTGTCCAAGGCCAACAATCACACCGAATGAGTATTCCAAGTCATTCAGGGTGTTGGTGGGATCGCAAAACATGCTTAAAAGTTGGTCACATTTGCAAAAATGTTAAGAACCCACTGGTGTATTTTCATATTTCTTTTAATAAAAATGAGTCACCAGGAAGAGAAAAAGAAAACATGACTAATGTTTGGGAATGATTAATAGTACGTCTTCGTGTTTTCAGTACTTTTACAGGACTGGAGGTAAATTGAAAGGCAATGAAATAATACATCTAGCCAGTAAATGACATTTTAGGAACAAACAATTATTTTTGAAAACATAAAATAGGTTGTGAAAAAGTGGACTTTTAGGACAGTTTATTGTCCAAAGTCTTGGAATCTGAACACAAATCACACAAAAGATATTTACAGTGATGCCAGTTTTCTTACTGAGCTGAGCTATTTATACTTGTTGCTGTGGGAGATTTTGTTCCTCAGACTGGTGGCATTTTGGATACATTGCTTAAATAACTTATTGTTTTTGTGCCTTTTAGTGTAAACAGTAAATGTTAATTATACATGTGTGTAGGTTGTGATAAATAAATTGTAGTAAACGCATCAGTAAATTTGAAATATAGTAGGCTGTTTTTACTAAATGGATGTTGTGCATCAGTAAATTTGTTCACTCGTTCTCAGGTATCCAAGGCATTCATTTTTGACAATATATGTAATTTGAGATGATTTGATGAAAGTGGAAATGATTTGGAAAAGTGCATGTTTTTAACGCCTCTTTGGTAAAATGTATGCCGCTGATTTGTATGTGAAAATATCCTAACAAGATAACAAGAGTTTCAAATTCATTCAGCAATATGCAGCATAGGAGGCTGCCAATTGAATCGTGCTCCAAAATGCAGGTGTTTCACCTGGAGCATTTCCACTGAAGTAAAAATATGATGCTTCATTTTCAGTAGTTCACTTCAGTAGGCACTGATTTACTCAAGAGCAAATATTTCAGCTGTTAGCGCTTAACACATAATTCTCTCCATGTGTGAAGGACATGGACAATAAAGGCTGATTAAGTGGAAGATCTAAGGTGAAAAGAAAAATGAGAAGAAAGTGCTTAGATCATTCACACAAAACTACTCAAACAGGAAATATTACACAAATAAATAATGCCTGGCTTCGTTGCTTTTTTGCTTTTGGCACTCCATTTGGTGTTTGTTGTTTCTTCATGCAAACACTCTTTTAGATGGCACTGTAAGTCTTAAAGTTGTTGTACATGATTGTGCTGGACCTGTAATAATTGCACATTATATTTCACTATGTTCCTGCATTTCTTTTGTAATTACAGTTTGCGGTTATAATTGAAGTATTTTCCTGCTCGGGTCTGAAGGATATCCCAAAGATGAACGTCAGTAACATTGGAAATGTACAAAAAAAGCCGCTTCTACAAATTGTGGAGATGGTTAAACTGTATGTAGTGTCATAAATATATTAATATGAATGGTATATGAACAGAAATGGACACAGAAGCAAATGTGTGATAGCCCTGAGTGGCAAATAGACTATTGTGTTGAATACAAAAAAATCCACGTAGATGTGTTATTTCTTAGATAATTTTTATAAATGATACTTGGGTTTCTCAAGTACTCTACAATAGAAGCTTTTGGGAGCATTTGCGCTTTGGGGTTTGCTGTCAGGGTTAATCCACATACACACACTGTTCACTTTTTAAGGTACAACTGTACAACTGCACATTCATGCATATTCCTATGAAGTTAGTTTGAATCAATATTACTATACAAATACAATTAACTTTAAACAAATTATGCACTTTGCTGGAGTCACATGATAAACTGATTTAATTACTAATGAACAGGTGTACATGTCTTCCTATTAAAGTGGAAGGTGAGTATGTATGTGCATATGCAGTACAGACTTTACACCATTAGATTCTTGCAGGGGGAAAATAGCTCTAATCCATTAATCAAGTTGAATGCAGCTTTCATCTTTTCTGTATGTATGTGTGTGTCTGTGTGTTTATTCTCCCAGTGCAATCTGCATAAATTTCAGTCACCCCTGCTTTCCTTTTCTAATTTAAACCAAAATTCAATTAAACTTGTGTAATACCAACAACAATAGCATCATATCTGCCTTTGCTAAGAAGGGAGAGAGAGAGTAAGAGAAAACAGAGAGAGGGGAATAGAAAAACTGAGAGTGAGGGAATTAAAATCATATTTCATTTCAGCTTCACTTATTAATCTCTGAAAACAAGAAATCTCATTTTAGTTTGGGCTAAAATGCACTGCTTCTGTGTGCCTTGCAGAATTAAGGAGCTGCTTGTGTAACACAGTAAGAGTTATTCATCGTATTTGTTATTGATGATCTAAAAATGAGCCGTGGTTGTTCATCGCTTCAGGTTGTGAACTATCGATCAGTTTGTTTATCTTTAATCTTGTTCAATTCAATGTTTATTCTGTATCTTCTCTTAATTATAAGCCTCTCTGCATAAACAATTCATGAACCTGTTTTGAATGCAAATACGAACAAGTCCTTAAATACACATTTCCATGTTTACAGCCTAATGATTATCAGTATTTTAAATATATTTTCTGGAATTAGGCTCAATCGATATATTTCCGTAATGACAGACATAAGATGTGACAGTGTCTGTAATTAATAAATGTCAACTCAGATCAGCAGTTTCTGGAATAAGAAAAGCAGCCCATCTGGCACCAACTACCATGCCAAAGTCAAAGTCACAGAGGTCATACTTTCTCTACATTTTAATGTTTAACTGGATCTACATGATTTTTTTTTCATTGCACAGCTGCCACATGATTAGCTGATTATATAACTGTATGAATGTGCATGGAGTACAGGTGTTCCTAATAAAGTAGATGGTTAGTGTATTATAGCACATTATTAAATGCTAGGCAATTAAGTATATCTCTTACTCATACATTGAAATTTAATTATTCCATTTCATGTTATTTCATTTGTAGCAAGATAAGTCATTACTTGGTATTACATTATATTACACTACATTATATTCTAACAGAATTACTATTCACTTCCTGCATAGTGAACCAACGAAGAAGGGTGAAGCAAGTGCATAGATTTGTAAAGAGTCGTTGGATCTTCTGAGATGAATACTGAAGTACTATTTCAGTGTTACACAAACACCAATGATTGGCCAGCATTTGTATAGGTCAACAAGAAATAAAATCTGTTGTTCATCTAATCCAGACACCATATGCATCCTTGGAAATCTTAAAAAATCGAAAATGTTTTCATAATAGCTTAGCAAATAAAAACTGCTACTCTTTGCTTAATACCTCATAAATATCATAATTAGGTTATGCAGATAGGAGCTTAAAATGGCAAGAAAAAATGAGCAGTTGTAATGGAAGTTGTTAAGAATCTGTATTTCTATTTATTTATTTATATTCATCTAATGTATGCTCATCAGTAAAATGACATCTTATGAAAAGTACTGTTAACCATAACTATGAATTTATGGTGCTGTATTTGTGCAAAAATCCTAAGTAGATATTTTCAAAGCACAGTGTAATCTGTTGAAATAGCATAAACCTTTTTTCTTTTAATTTTTTGCTAATCATGGCTGTGCACAGATTTGTGTGAAGAATTTCGATGTTACAATTTAATGGATCTGGAGTGTTTTTGCAATTAAGAGTGGAATAAAAATTGCCAAATCACGATGTGGTAAATTGGTCAATTCAAACCTGAATAGACCATTCATAATCTAAAGGGTGAATTTAAATCATCATCATCATCATCATCATTTCTTATGCTACTAACCTTTTAATATTACTTGAAGGTATTCTAAGATCCTGACCTTTTCAACCAACAAGAAGCCATGTTTTTGATAGAGAAGAAAAAGCACTTTTATAATTCACACAAAATAACTGAGTCTGTTAAATCCTGCAAATGTAAAGGTATTTAGCCAGCCAGAGTTCATGGGCTAGCTTAGATGTAAATAGACACTAGTAGACAAAGGAGATTGATAAGATGCTCATAGCACAATGTCAAATTACGGAGAGGTTTTTACACTTTCACCTTGTACTCCGTAACTGTGGCACTTACATTATTTTTCTCAATTCTATAATGCTGAGTAAATGACAACAGATAAAAGCTGTAAATTGTGAACCCCTGGGGTCATCCCAAACTGCATGTGTGAAAGGGTTTGTGAGTGCATTATGGGTGACAGTATTATTCAGGCATACTACTTAGCATGTATTATGAAGTTCGGGACACTGGCCTGAATGAAATGCCCACTATTTGTAAGAGAATACTGGTTAAAGTATTCTCATTAGAAAGCCAAAAATAATTACTGTAAGCTAAGCCTAAAACACATCATAAATAAAATATAAAAAAAAAAACAGCTGCAGAAGCAATTCTGTTTGTTTAACCATGTGCCATAATTTAAAATTGTATTAAAGAACAGAACAGAACAAGCTTAAGGGCGCGCATACTACAATAACGAAACAGTCTTTCTACTAAATTAAATTTTTTATTTCGTGTGAAGCAGCATGCAGCACATTCAACTCAGCAATGCCTAGGAAGAATTTCAAGTAAAGGGTGTATTATTTCATTTATTTATTTATTTATGTTCCTTGATGAGGATGGCACTGCTATTTGAGGCTCAGCAGGAGGCTCAGCACATCAGATTTTATTAACGATAATCACGTTTCACTCACCCATTAGCATCCATTGCTGAGATCAGTTATGTTGTTTGAGGAAAAGTGTAGACAATCTTTAAACAAAATCACCATTTCTTATCTTCTACATCATCAGTACACAAAAACAGTCTGGGTCAGGATGTACTGTACTCGCAGTGATCTTTATTAAAGGTTAGTAAATGGTTTTTTAGCGTTAGTAATAAAATATTTAGCCCACGCAGCTTATTTTTTCACAGAAACATTAAAACAGACATACACAAGTCTGCAGGTTCTGGCATGACAGGACTATATTGCTATATCTTTTGTAAGCATTTAAACATTTTTGGAGTTACAAAAATCATAGCAGGAATAGATTCAGGAGTAGATTTTTCTTCATGCAGCATTAGACAAGATGATTGCCATCAGATAATTTAATGTGACATAAAATTGGTTTTCTGCTTTTCATCAGCCTTTCTCTAATTAATCAACCTTTGTGTCTAAAATAACTCCTCCAGCTTCCATGGCAACAAGATTTGCAGGTTTGATACCAAGCCATTCAGCACACATGTGAATTCCCATCTCCTGTTCATCAAATATGATTTCTCTTCTCATAAAGTTAATTTTGAAACATCTTTGATGAAAGAAATAAACATAGCACTTAGGCAGATTATCATGGAGCGCGTAATGGCCTTAATTTTATACGTAATATACACTCCAGTAAAGTTGTCAACAAGGTGTGAACAGTTGTGCTTTACCATCATCTACTGTTCTGTTGAATACTCTGAAGATTATCCTAAAAGATTACATCAAGGAACGTCAACAAAACCCCCAGCTGTGAAGAGACTGGAACACATACTCATTAACAGTGACAGCTTGTCATGATATGAAATGGGAAGGCTAAAATCTAATATGGCTTGACAACAAAACCATTATCACAAGTCAATAATTCCCAACTGTGTTATTCTGTGTATTTCATTTGAATACCAACTATATACTGTATATATATAAAACAATACAGAATACCCTTTCATTCAACCTTTCAGTTGTGCATTTTGGGGGTAAAATGGATGGTTCACCATATTCATGATCATTACACAGGTTACAAATTATTAGTCCAGACTGCATCTAGCGGCCAAGTCACTTGACAAATGTGTCACGGATGAATCAACAGTATGGACTAGAAAGTAATCAGTCCCAGCCTTGCTTTTTTCATAGCATACGTTTACGACTACTTATGGTGTAAAACATTTGTTAACATAATCTGACGCAGATGCCAAAAATAAAACCTAATTTTGATGTATTTCTATCTTTCAATAGTAGGCCATTTATACCAGCCAACTCTGCTCATTAAAGCTATAATATATTCAGTAACGGAATTGGAATTCAGTGGAATGTGGAACAGGGCAACAGGGTGTGCTGTCAATATGTGTGGTGTGATGCACTTGATGCTAACCCAGAATTTAAATAATTTGCTACAACCACTTCTTACACTACAGCATTTATATTTACACGTAATCTTGTGCACAAAGCTTAGTTCATGTTAAATTATTGCATACATAACAGCAGCTGTAAACAGCTTCTTTATCTCTTTATTTTAAAATGACAAAATATTAATGTGGTTATATAACTTAGAGCAAAACCTTCTATCCTGAAAACTTTCCTTGTTTTTTGTCATTGAACAGCTTTACTTCTGAGTGGCACTGGAGACTCCTTCCAAAATGATACATATACATCTCCTCACAAAAAACTCAATCAGATCAACCATTAGACCAATGGTTTATTATGAGTTATCATGTGTTTTTTTTTTTTGTTTATCCAAACCAGAACTTTTACAATTTTAAGGTTTAAAAATCAACACTTTTTTTAATTGCTGGTTTTTGTGGTCATGTTAAAAAATGAAACAAAATCATGTCAGATCATTTCCAAATGATGATGATTACAAATAATGCATGACTTCCTCACACAAAGTCTCACAGTGTAATGTCTGTGCTTGCCTGATAACTTGGGTCAGCTTTAGTGAGTTAAGAGAAAAGTGGAGATGGAGATGGAACACTAACCCTAACAGACCGACTAGTCTGCACAAACACTGATAATGCTTTTCATGTTCAAGTAGCTTTCATGCAGCTTAAGGAGCTGCACAGTTTGATATGAAGTGTCACATGTGAAATTGATGATATGTGCCTTTAGCTATAATTCTCTACATACCCACAAGGTCACTAATTCCCACTGACTCTAAAATGTCACATATGGCTATACGCATGGGTCAAGTTATTTCTTTGTAAATCAAAGTTTCTGTATCTGCAGTTGTGCATGGACACTCTAAACCTATTTGTGTGTGCTCAGGGCTCTAACTGGACTATTCCAAAACATTCATCTTCTTCTTCTGAAGGCAATCCTTTGTAGATTTGTGCTTTGTGTTGTTTCATCCTAGAAGGC
>JAOTRN010000032.1:6744027-6755169 GCA_028566695.1 Bagroides melapterus
CAGAGACCACACCCCCTTCTGTGGGACAGACTGCCACAGAGACCACACCTCCTTCTGTGGGACAGACTGCCACAGAGAACACACCTCCTTCAATGGGCTACACTGGTACAGAGGTTATGCCTCTTTCAATTTGACAGACTGGCACAAACACCCCACCTCTTTCTCTGGGACAGACTGGCACAGAGACCCCACCTCTTTTTCTGGGACAGACTGGCACAGAGACCACACCTCTTTCAGTGGGATAGACTGGTACAGAGGTCATGCCTCTTTCTCTTGAACAGACTGGCACAGAAGCCATGGCTTTACTGCGACAGCCACACCTTATTTACTGAGACTGACTGACAACAAATTACTTAATCCATTCAAAGACACCCAAATCAGTTTGGTCTTCGATGCCACCAAACTTTTATGCAGTTCATGCTGTTTCATAAATACTTGCCGCAGGTCCACCAGTTCAAATGAGTTGATGGGCTTTATTTTCTTCCACAGGAATGATTGCTCTGACGAGGACCATGGTGTTATATCCTCAGGTTATGGCTGATCATCCCTTCTTCTTCATCATCCGGAACAGGAAGACAGGTATAAGATACGATCTGTTTTCTGTTTAATACATATCTATAATTGTAGAAACAAGAACTGTATGATGGCTACTTGGCTTCATGTAGTAGCAGAGTAAATTTGTATTAAAACACAATATGCAAATTATTTATTTTACATCCAGTTCTGCCAAATTGTGAAAATCTGAGACTGAGGCTTGTAAGAAGGTGCACCTAACTGTATGCTGAGGAAGAAAGTGCCTGTGGTTTATCAGTGATGCTACTGTTTCTTGTCCATTTTTATAGAAAAAATGGTCAAAACAATAAACAGTAGGCTACATGCTTAAAACAAAACAGTGACTAAACTGTTCTTTTAAATATGTGTGTTTTCTTGTAGGCTCTATCCTTTTCATGGGCCGAGTCATGAACCCAGAGGTCGTCGATCCCTTCGGCCCTGACTTGGATTCTGTTTAATGCACCAGTAATCAAAAGTAACAAGGCCCAAAGAGTGCCATTGCCATTTTTTTCCATTCATGGTTTTTTACAGGGAGATCCCTGCATACACAAATTATACTCTACATCATATGTGATTGTATTTTGATACTCAGCTTTAACCACAGGAGCAGATGTAAATATTTATGGGATAACGGTCTCCGTGGCCATGATGGTAAAAGCAGCACATGCATTTATACATATTTATTGAGATAATTAACTTCATTTCTTTTTCAGCATCTTCAGAGTATGTACTCTTCATTACTGTAAATTTGCTATTGTGTTTACAAAGTAGATATTTATTGAATATAAATGTGCAGTTTTCTCTCGTCTTTCTGTCTTGCTTTTTTCCGCACTGTACTAAATCTTAGTATTTTTAATCTTTGATGTGGCTGAAGTACTGCTGAAATATTGACATGCCTTATAAAATGAGTTTTCAATTTCATGAATGTACAGTTGAGGAAGCAAGGTTAAAATGGTGACTCAGCGTGCAAACCATCGGTTTGGTGTACAGGGATTCGAATAAGAGACACACCAGCTGTATTCTTGATTTCAGAAATAAATATGAATGTGGAAAAGCTGTCGTTTATTCATCGGGTTTAATGAACATATCTACCTCAGATAATGTATACATTTCATAGAGGAAGGTACTGATCAGATACTGTGTGACTGGAGATACGCCATTATGTGTCTGTGCTTTGGAAGTGTATGATAAGTAAAGTGTTTCAGTAGTAAAGACAGACTGAAACTTAGTCATTACTTACCTACCAACCTAGCAGCAGAATTCATTACTGTATAATATAATAATAATAATAATCATAATAATAATAATAATAATACTCATGACAATACCAGCGACAAAGTTGTTATTCCAAAATTAAATCACAGCTTGATGTCAACATTACTGATACAACATAGAAGTATACTCAACATTCAAGGCATAATGAGGCTGTGATTGGTCAACTTGAAACCTGAGTATAAGCTTGATGATTTAGCTAGTTACCATGTAGCCATGCAGTTATTAATACACCATTGATTCACACTGGAATATTAACACTTTCCAAACATGTCTTAAGTAACCTTAATGATGCCATACTTAAACAGAGGACACTGTATAAGTCTCAGTGATGGATATGTTTTCTTGAGGTGTGCATGGTTGTCTTAAAACAAGTCCTAGGCATAGTGTAAAAACACCTCATTTTAATCCAGACCTATTGTTTTGACTTTTGTTATAACAGCTTATAATAGGTCGTGTGGCCAATTTTCATCTGAATCAATACACCCCCAAAACACAATATTAATATAATAGTAGCCTATTCATAAATCTAGAAAGTTAGATTTTTCTATCATACAGTTGTTGTTGTAGTCCTTCAGCTGTTCTGTGTTCAGGGTTGCTACAGCGGATCATCCGATCCACATATTTTGATTTGGCACAGGTTTTACACCAGATGCCTTTCCTGACACAATCCTCCAATTTTATCCTGGCTTAGGACCGGCACTGAGAGTTAACCCTTCTGTAGCTGGGTTGGCTATAAAAATATCCAAAACCTTTTCACAAAATAAGCATTGCCAACCAAAGCATGCCAAGTGTCTACACTTACTTTTACATTTGCGTTTACATTACAGAGCAGTGTACAAAAGTGCTATGACATCTCTGTCAATGAATATATTGATACTGGTTCACACTTTGTGTTGGGTTGTTCCTCACCTTCACACTTTGTTGGCTATTATCTCTTAGGTATCATGTCTGTATCGGGTATCTGCTTGTACACTGAGCTCTGTCACTGGAAAAATAAAACATTAATGCGTGTCCTGGATACTCAAATTAATGAAGCATATCCTGTATAAAATGCCTGACTTGCAGCTGCTAATTTAATCAGTGATTTAATGAGAGGAATTTGGCAATGCACCGCTAGTCGGCTGTAGCAAGTTAGTGACACATCATTAAGTCATATTGTTATAGCGTGTTTCGATTTCAGTGCCATTTTATATGCCACTGGTGGAAAAAAAGAAGCTTCTGTTGCAAGCATTTCTTCATTACTCACTGGAAAGAAACCCAAATACTGTCATTCATTACATTTTTATAACATTGTTTAATCACTGGATCCTGCCTTATCCTGCCTTGAGTCTTAAATTTAAAGGTCAGGGAATTTAATCATTTCCAGGGACACATCATAAAAAAACAGCACCATCTGTTATCAGTGAGTATCTCTGAAGCTGACTGAGAACTGAAATGCTCTATTTGTCCCTGATGTGCTGCAGAATGTCAAGGCAGCTTTTAAGGAATAGTTTGCCAAAAAAAAAATGAAGCAAAGATTTTTCCTTTTATCATGAGTGTAAATGGGAAGTTAAACCAGATTAAAGGGTGGACATGAAATTTTGTGTTAGGAGATTGAAGGATGAGGATGTGCAGTGAAGTAATATTTCTGATGACATTGTCATTCTTAGCAGATACATACATTCAAATAATCTTACGTTTTCATTATCATTCATTTTAAAGTCAAGAATGAGATATTATTACAACTAATTAAATTATATTATTAAATTCAGCAGTAGCTAATGACCAAATCCTTTTCTGCCTTTTCGGTCGTTTCTATTTAAATCCTATTTAGGATTTATTATTGATAATGATACATCATACAGGATAGAACCATCTGTTATCAGAGTCACTAAAGCACAGTGATATTTGAAGATCTGTAGTCGGCTCAGCTGGGCTGCAGGATGTCAAGGCAGCTTTTAAGGTGTTGTTTGATAAATAAAATAAACTGAAATGCGAGGTCAAAGAAAGAAGGATGATGTGCAAGCTTGAAGGGTGATGCAGGATATCAAGGATGAACGATAAAGTGTGCAACAGTGAAGTAAGAAGCATAGTGTGATCATAGTAGAAACAAATGGAAAAAGATGACATGAAATTTAGGGATGAGTTTACAAGGATAAGGGAAATTTGGCTGATGCTGTACAGGGGGAAATAAGCTGTTATTACAGTTGAATAAACTTTTAGACCAAACATGACTTGACTTTGCTAAATAGCTGAATAACAAACACAGAATGCAGACAGTATGTGCACTTTTCAGAAGAACGGAACTGATCTCAATGTACAAAAAGGGGATGATATAAAAAAAATCATAATGCTCCAGTTATAGTAGATACAGAATTTTGTTAGAAAAAGATACTCTCTTTGGATAACTCTTGTCTTGTGTTCACCAGCTATGCTGTCTCATGCTGCAGCAAGCCATGCGTAAATAAAAGAAACTATCACAGAGACAAAGTACCACACAGGAATCCTAATTACTTGGCCACAGGAATCATAAAACCATGGACCATCATCTGTAGTAACTAACAAGCTACAGTAAGTGCTGTTCATCCACATCTGCCTAATTACATCAATCCTGTGAACAACCAGGAAAGTGTTCCATGTCAATGCTGACCAAGGGATGATCCTCTGAAAATCTCTTGGGCAAACCTACTGATTATTGCTGGTGTCTACAGAGCTCATATCATGCAAAATTCAAAATATACTTATTTCTAGACAAATAGTTGATCAGCTGTAGGCAGTCTAATGCAAGCAATTCAATCAAATTGCAAACCCTGTATCTATATACAGTCAATCCCAGAATTATTGGCACCCTTGGTTAAAAAAAGGGCTATGGTTAATTAGCATCTGATATATTCAGACCTTCTAGAGTCTTAGATTCTTATATGGTCCCTCATTTTTAGAGTAAGGTATCTCAGGAAAAAAGGAGAATTGCATTATTTATTTATTTATTACATTACATTACATTATTTATTAGTTAGTTATTTAGAGTTCTGAGCTGTGGAGGAAAAGTGCACGGACGCCATACTACCATAACCTATAGTCACAAGCAGGTAATCTAGCACGCGCAGCCGGGGTCACTCGCCAGCCATGACCTCAATCTCGTGGACGCACACAAACGAAGGGTCGCTTAGCAACGAGCACGCGCTCCAGGCGCCATTTCGCGGTTTGAGAAGCTCTTCAGTCCCAATGGGAAAGCAAACACATTCCGCGTTAAACAGAGCCTTTCTGCGTGTTTTAAATGCCAAAGGGATTCACTACGACTGTCGGACATGTCCGAAAGGTAAGTAATTTTAATTTATTTGTGTCTTAGTATAATAATAATCTACCTTTTTAAAGCGTTAATGCCTATTTCACTTAGCCAAATATCGTGGCTAAAGTAATTGGTGAAGTTTATATGGGATTTAAACGACTATGAGTCAACTGAAAATAATAATAGGTGTATTAAAATAACAGATCTATTATAAAATGATAGATGAACACATGTCACACTGCTAGTATGGGCTATACGGCTTTAATCAGGTGAAGGAGTCAGAGGTCAGGGTAACATAAACCTTAAAGAAGGAGGACAGAATTTCAATCTAGTGGCGTCTCGTTACTCGGGAATTTACACCTGATGCTCAAAGCCACATGCAAGATCCCTGCTAAAGATACTGCACACATCGTAATTAATGCTATAACTGCGTTATACTCTAGGTTAATGTAGCGGTCATGTTAAGAGTTTATACATTTATTATCTGTCAGAGGAAAAATTAGTGTTTCATACCGTATTCATGCATGCGCAGAAAGCTTGGCAAATAATGATGAGTATGATGAATTGATAGAACACCGGCATGAAAAATAGGAAGGTTTATAGAGTTATTCATTAACAATAAAGAACTAATCTACCTTAAAAATACATAATGGTTAAAATAAATATTTGAATATGAAATGTGACAAGAGATTTTTTTCATTAATGCATAAAAGCGTGCATACACTGAATCAGTCATGGATTGATTAATTAATTAAGATAATCTCATAAATTACAAAAATGTATTTTAATTTAATCAGTAACATAAATTTTAATCAGTAACATACAGAATATAAACAACTTAAAAACAGCAGTGCCAACATTTTTCTTCAGGAGGAAGTTAATTCATGCTCGAAAAAAATTGCTGTAAGTCACCAGAGGACATAATTGAATTGAATCGTCATTATTATTTCCATATCAAAACACTTACAAAAGAAAAGAATACAAAAATGATAATAGAGTTTTGACAGAATAGTACATATTAGAATATAATTGATTCTATATCATTTTATAATTATAATTATATAGATTATTGTTTATTGGAATATAGAATATTAGGGAGAGTATTATCAGAATCTAAAAAAATATATGTTAGAATAGAACAGAGTTTTATCAGAAAATTGATGCATTGGCATACATCACAATTGTAGTACATCAGATATCTCCAATTTATTATAGTAATTAGCAGACCACTTCCAAACAACTGAAACAGCCCACAGTAGTACACAAGATAGGTGTCTCATGGAGAAATGTGCATGAAACCCTTCCTGAAATCCAATCTCAAGTGGTCACTGGAGACAAACTCCAAATTCCAAGTGTAAGTGGCTATGTGTATGATTAGTGAGTGGTTGCTGTGAACATTGGTCACAGAGAAAAATAGCAATTGTTGGAATAATAGTGAGTACGTAATTGGACATTGTAATTGTAACAGCTGTAAAATGAGCTGGAGAGTGTCCAGTATCTCTTATTTATTTATTTATTTATTTAATTAAATTTAGCAAATCTATATCAGTGTCTAATTTGGCAACACTGCATACAGATCAATAGTTCAGAATTCTAAAATAGCCTATACTACATACTTTCACCTATAATAATAAAAAAAAATCTTATAGGCGAAAGTATAATTGAAAACAAGCAAAGAGCATCACATATTTTTCAGGTTGCATTAGGGTGAAAAATTAAACAAAACAAAATGCAGAAAAAAGCCACTCATATTTGCCTGTTTTTTTTTCTCCCCAATTCAGTTCATCGGGAGTGAACACCAGCAGTGGCAGTTACCCCAAATTGCATTCTTCACATTACTCTGAACTCAGTGATACACACACTCCTCTCTCAGTGGAGCACACACCAGATTCCGGCATTGTCGCCACTCCAGTAAGCCACTACGTTTGAAGGGGCTATATGGCTGCACAAATTTTAAGTTGTTAATTGTAACTGTGTTACTAGGAGCACTTATGAATGTTATGTAATATGTAACCGAGTCCTTAATGTTTGATGTATTCTTGGATCCTCTAGATGAGTAAAAATGTGTTTTGATGAATTGTACCACGCACACAAAAACTTAGTCCAAGTGAGAGAGCTCAAGTGATATGTTAAAAAGCATGTACAGTTGGAACAATCCAAAAAATGATGATGAGTTAGAACTTGTAAAATTTCTCAATGTGCTTTTGACTCACGAAAAAAGATTTCAAGTTGTTTTGTTTTCCAAGTTGTAAGAATTCTACTCTTAGGGATATGGTACATGTGGACACTGAAAATAAGTTAGCTAAATGACTTTTATATGAACAGTGTAAAAACAATGACTGGAAATATTTATGTAATCCAATATTATTTTCAACTACTTAGAATGAGCACATCGGTATTAACCTACAATTAGAGTTAGAGCAGGAACTACTGTCAGAGTGCTGTTAGAGAAATTAAATCCACACCTTCTGATTCGATAATTCACCAGCACTGTGGTATAAACTTACAGACAGTAAACTAAACTGTCATGGGATTTGGATCTCAGCTCTCAGAAATCTTTGAACTCCAAAGTTGTAAGTACCACAAGAGTGAATAGTGATTTTTTTTTTTTTTTTTTTAAATATAATACAATATATTACAATATAATACAATCAACTATAGTTGATTAGTTAACAATTATCCAAAAGTCTAGTGTCATGCTGTAGTAAGGGGTTACTGTAAAGGGTCATCCATGTGGATCAGGTTACTGGGTACACTGGGTACACTGGATCCATGAATACAGACTCAACCTGAATGCGAAGGTGATCCCTGCCTAGAATAGGTTCACCCAGTGCATGGCCATTTTATCATTAATAATCAAAGGTAGCAATTTGACAGGCTGAATGGCCCTGTATTACAACCCCTTTTATAACACTTTCTTGTCCACTTACCCTTAAATTGAAGGAATTGAAATTCCATGAGAGGAATGTGCAGTGCTATGATTAATAATTTCCTTCATGTCACAGTATTTATTATACAGTTAGTATGGATACTAGACACAGTTTACAAACACATGAATTATAAATGCATTGAAATTGTATATTGCAGCTGAATCAAGTCACATTTTTACTGTCTCCTGAGTGTATAAATCTTCAAGATGATCACTAGGTACAGTGCAAACAGTATTCAAGCAAACTGGAAGATTTTTACTCATTTGTCTATTACTGTCACTTTCTGCCTTTCTTTTGATTTAATTCAGCTGCCATCCAGTCGATTCCGATTCACCTCATGGCATCAGATTGGGGAAACCGATGTTCGTGGAGATCAGCTGGCCTGTCCAAGAGTCAGAGAGGGTAAGGTCTATGTGTCAATAATATTTAGACATTGATAAAGCTTTTATTTTAGCTTTCACCTTCAGTTTATTGGGCTTGAAAGTAACTAATAAATGGTGAGCTTTAATTTAAAGGGACCTCCAAATCAAGTAAGCAATGTAGAAATAATGACTTCTAATACATTCCAAATGACCTTTTCTATTTAAAATCAATTATATTACTATTATTTAACATAGAATGAGTCTGCAGGTTATGAACAGACAGTTCTGTCAACATATTTATAATATCTAATCATATTCATTAGATATTAAATCCACATTAAATTGGTAAATAGCAGTGGCTTTTAGATAGTCAATGTGTTTGGATACTTTTAGTGGAATGTAGTGGAATCACTGCTCAACTCATCCCCATCCAGTTAATTTGACCTCTGCACTTTACTCCCATGTAATTTGCACTATTCTAATCCAACCAATGGACATTATTTACACAATCAATAGTCATTTATCTTGCACAGACTGCACACTCTCTAGCTAAGTTTTGTTTTTCAGACATGATATTTATTACTCCACCTGTTATGTCTTTGTATTTTTCTGCTTTCCATAATGTACAAACAGTTTATGTACATATATTATATTCTGCGTACACTGTATATATTGATTCCTCTAGCCATTAACCCTGCACTCTATATTTATACATATATTACAATGTACATCTGTATATAATAATTTATTGCATTTTCACTGGTCTTCTGTATGTCATAGACTTACTATGCTGCAGTAAACCTGCACTTTATCTGTGTATATACACTATATTTTTGCACTTCTGGTTAGATGTTACTGCATTTCATTAACTCTGTACCTGTACTCTGCTTAATGACAAAGTTTAATCTAATCTAATCTTTAATCTTAGATGCAGTTTTTTCCTTTCTTTTGTTGTTAAACAAGACTTTAAAATGCTATAGACTTTTCTTTAAGGTTTAATCCATACAAAAGAAAAAGATGTTTCAGTTCTGGAAAGTCACAATTTTCAGAACTCTGTATAACAGTAAAGGTCAAACTGTGATCATGGGCAGGGATTTTTCCAAGCTGCCTCACATATTTTCTCTTTCTCCACAAAGTAGACTATTATTATTATTGTTCTGTCTAGTTCACAAAGTTAAAATATATACAAATATTTCATTCTTAAAAAAATATTAAATATGTGATTTCTTGCATACAGTATAATACAGTCTGTTACAGTATGTCATGAGATCAGACTATAACCTTATTAAACAGGACCCGCAGAAGATGACCACAGTCTTAGAAATGAGCAGATCTTTAACAAGGACAGCAGGAGGAAGAGGAACGAAAATGGTGATCAAACGTGGGAGGAGAGGCTGCAAGAGAACTGGGAGAACTGCAGGGTGAGATGTTCAAACACACACACACACACACATGCATATTTGCATTCCCTTATACTTACATCACTTTTTTCAAGCATTTTCCTTTGAATGCTGTATATCATTGGAGGCCTACCACTAACCCTAGCCCAAAATGACTTACATGTATTACATATTTCACATATTTCCTTTTAATGCAATATTACCGAATGCCTCTGCGCTATGTAATTTCTTTCATTATTATGTAAGTAGAGTTTGACGATGACCAGCACTGAGAGGAACAAACCACATCAGTTATCATTTGAAATAAAAACACTCACTTGAACTCTATCAGGTCTTTTACTGAGAGAACAACATTGGAGGAAAGCTGTTAGTAGTCAAAGTCTACCTAAGAGGTCAACTGACTGACACCTAAAGAAACCAGTCCTAATCATTCTGTTCAGCATCATGTATAGGGGAATGAAAATGTATGAAATGTCATGTGTGAAAATACAATGAAAAGTCCAAAACAGACCCGTGTACCATAGATGATTCTGTTAAGAAATTTGTGCAAATAAATGGGTCTATACTGTGAGCTGGAAACAGCTTCAATGCAGACTGTTTAAAAACCACCAAACCCAGAAATCCTGTAAAATTCAACCAACCGATCAGATGATGACTTTGAAGTTCCTGAAGTGTTTCCAATTTTGTGTGCTGTATGCATCTGACATTCAGGCAATGGTTTGTGGGCATGGGACAAAAATCTATAATACAGCCTTCTTCAGTATCTGACCTAGTAAATTTTGATTCATTTATATGCATCCTATTTTATGTACATTTAGCTAAACCATGATTAGTTGTTCTCTCAGATGTGCATAAAAGTCCAGGTCAAATTGTTTTTTTTTTCGGTAGGAACTTAATCTGTCCTACCAGGATCTGGGAGATGTATATCAGCTGGAAAATTTCAGGCGAATCCTGAGAAGGCTGATCCGGGTGGAGCACCTACAGCTGATGGACAACGCACTCTATGATCTTAGTTCCATCCGACTGCCAAGGTGTGTGTATAAGATACTACATTTAACGTCAGAAGTGGGAAATAGATACTCAGAATAATGTCATTTTTCAGCTCTGTGTGTTTAAGTTACAAAGTGGGGAAAAACATGTCTACCATAACATGGTTGTTGTGTTTGTAGAGTATATCCGCTCTCCTGACACACAACCGAATAAAAAATACAACAAATAAAAAAATACATCAAAAACATAGGAAGAATTTTAAGAAGATCCAAGTGCAGGGATAGCAAAATTAAAAAACAAGGTCAACACTCACTGGAAACACTAGGAATAAACTAGGCAGGAAAATATGACACAGGAAAATAAAG
>JAOTRN010000032.1:6755269-6766747 GCA_028566695.1 Bagroides melapterus
AGTCAAGTCAAGTCAAGAAGCTTTTATTGTCATTTCAACCATATATAGCTTAGCAGTACACAGTGAAAATGAGACAATGTTTCTCCAGGACCATGGTGCAACACAGAACAAAAAAAGACAATAAGACCAAAAAGACAATACACAGAGCTACATACAACATAAGCTAAGGATTTAAACTAGGTTTAATCCTAGCTACATAAAGTGCATCTGTGCAAGCTAGTGCAAGCAGTGCAGACATAAAACAACCAGACAGTGCAGACAGACAATACAAAAACAAGACATGACACAGTAGACACAAGAAACACAAAACAGCTCAGACTTTAAGTTAAAGTGTAATAGCAGCAGTTTGGAGGTGATGAGGTATTTTAAATACCCAGAAAACAGTGTGCAAAAACAGCATAAAACATTGTGCAAAATGCAATGTGCAAAACGGCATGTAAACATTTGTAGATTTGTGAACATGAATGTATGTTTATGGGGTGTGTGTTTTGATGATCAGTGCAGTCCAGAGTTTTGTGTGTATAAGTGTGTAATTTGGTCAGAGTTTCAGTCCAGAGTTGTTCGTGTATAAGTGTGTTTTTGGTGGAAATCAGCTCCATTTATTTAGGAGTCTGATGGCTTGGTTATTATCACTGTTATTATCACTGGTTATTATCAGTTATTATCACTGTTACGATCGGTCTTAACAGAAAACACTCTCTCAATTCTACTATCAGATGGTCTGTGCATTTCTGCTTGTGAGATGAGGTAAATCCACACTAAAAGACACATAACCTTCAGGGACGATTTGAACATGTTTATTAATATTCATCCTAAGTTAGTGTTTGAGGAGAGGACGCTTCTTAGACATGCTGAAAGCTGTGTCTGAGATCGTGTACTAAATAACAAAAACTTATTTTAACAGGGTTTTTTTTATAAGTTGCCTTTTCCATTCAGCATTTTACTTTGCTAGTATTTATCATGCTGTATCATGTTGAAGAAGAAAGATACACAGAACCATCAGTTAGTCAATCAATAAACAAATAAATAATTAAACTAGTATGCCATGTGCTCAGTCAAACACTGATAAAGTTGTGCAGTCGTGTCCCCTCCACAGAAAAAAGCAGGTCGTTTTGATATGATTTAGAAGGATTCCAGATCAAGGGGTTGAAAAATGCCGCTAGAGTAAAAATAAAATTAACTTAGACGAGAATATAATTTAATCTGTTTTTTGAAGAAGGCAACAGTGAGGTCTGTGGCTGATCATAGACCGCAACATCATAAGAGCAAACACACCCGACTAGCAAACACATGATCATGTGATCATTCTATAACTAGATATCTTTGTAGATGTGGAGATAAACAGTGTGGCTCATCCTTGCGCTCGAATTAGTTGTGTGAGTGGCTTTAACTTGCTTAAAGAAGCTCCAAACATGGTCAGGATGCGTATATTGTTTTATTTCCTTGAAATTTGCAGCTAGTTTAATTTAACTACATTTGTGACCTTATATTTTTTTGATAATAAAGAACTGCTTAATCCTTCAGGAAGAGAAAAAGTGCACTCGTAGTGTATAATAATATAAGCAGTGTTTAAAAAATCACTTACCTTCATCAGGGTGGGCAACCTCAGGCTCCATATTTATATACAGTGATTTTTTCCTGAATGAGATATACAAATAACACAATCACGCTTTAGAAATGTATTGATTCAACTTTAGTTAATGCATCATCCTGGTCATGGTCAGAGCCTATCCCAGGTACACCCTGCGACACTCTGAATTAGATGCAAATCCTACACAAGATAACTCAATGTTTTTATTAAAGTCTGAGGGCAGCTGAGCTAGGAAAGCAGCACAGTATGAATCAGTGTGATCAGTAAAAATGATTACAGTGAATGCCATGGTTTGCTCTGTGACTCGGAAGCAACGTGTAGCTGTAGGTATGTCTTCATGCCATGCATTCATTCATTATGTGTCATGAAATTCTCTTACTCACGAGTCACAGTTTGTCTGGAAGCCCGTGTAAATCGCAATTCACGGAAGCTTGTGATGAATTTTATGGCCGTCCTTGCTGAATCTAATCTGTGTGCTCAGGTTTTTCATTCTCTATTAAAGATATTTAAGGCAATAAAGATGTCTGACCAGGTTCCTTGTATGTTAGAGGAATGCTAGTCACTCCTCTTAATATTTGCACAATGAACATTTTGCTATGTCCAGATCACACCCTTTCATGGCATCTATTCATTGGCACAAAAAAAAAACCTTTTGTTCACGTGACACATCATCATGTTGTATCGCATACTTTCAAATGTACGAGTGTTATTGTATTCATCGTATGCATGTGTACTGTGCACAACCTGAGCTGCTCCTCCTGGTGCTGCTGTTCGTGGATTTGCCTGTGCTGCTGCTCTTCTCGCTGCCTTCTCTCCTCCATCATCCTTTCCATCTGTTCTCTCTCCTCCCTCTCACTTTCCAGCCGTTCATTCTCCTCCCTTTCCTTTTTCAGCCTTTCTGTCTCCTCCCTCTCTCTCTCCGTTCGCTTTCTCTCCTCCCGTTCCCTCTGCAGTTCCACCTGTCTTTGAAGCAGTTGCTGCTGTTCCTCCTCCAGCTGTGCAGCTAAACGCCGTTGCTCTTCCTGCTGCTGCTCGTAGGCAGATTTGATGTGGTTTTCCTGAGTAGTTCTCACCTGAAAACACACACACACAAATCATCAGCACAACATTCATTCCCACCCTGTTTTCCTGTTGTCCAGACCACACACCATAACCGTAAAGTGTATAAATTGGTTAAATCTAAAAAAAAAAAAACCCTAATGCAGAGCAGAGCCCTGAAACCCAATTCCATGCTGAGGTCTTCATGGCAGGTGGAACTGGAAATAACAAATGAACAGAAACTAAAATCTGTTGCTGACCGGCTGTGCAATGTGACTGTTCTTCTGTATAGCATTTTCATCAGGCAGGTTTTGTTCTGGTTCTTTATCTTCTTCTTCTTCTTCATGGTTAAGATGAGCACTCTTTTCTGTTGTACGAGGCCTTTCCAAGCCTTCATGCCTCCTCTCTTCTTCCTGTGCTCTTTCCACTTTCCTCTCATCTCGTTTCTGCCCCTGCTGCTCCATGGTGATAAGGAAAATGGAACATTTCAAAATATGGACAGCATTAATGGTTAAGACACCATTTACGGACAGAGACACCAATGAGACATGAGACGAGATATATAATTACATCAACACTGAAATTAATTAGATCACAATATAGCAAGTAGTATTTTGTTAGTGGTTGTGGTTGGAGTTTACTGGAGAGTGTTAGGTTCTTAACTAGTGTTTAGTGGAGTGTTGCTAATTTGTATTTGTGTGTTTTTGTCAGCTAGTGTTGGGTTGTAATTGGTGTGTTGGAGTGTGTTGGGTTCTTTGTCTTTCTTAGAAATTTTTGGGTTTTTAACAGGTGTTTGCTGGAGAGAATTGGGTTTATACTGGTGTTTGTTGGATACCGTTGGGTTATATAGGTGTTTGTTGGGAGGTGTTTGTATTTATTGGTGTTTGTCTGTGTCTCTTGTGTCTCTCTCTCTTTGTTTAAGTGTGCTGGATTCTTAACTAGTGTTTGCTGTAAAGTGTCAGGGTTTTAGCCACGGTTTCTTGGAGAGTGTTGTTTTTTACTGGTCTGTGATGGAGATTGTTGGGATTTGTGCGAGTCTGTTACCTCTGTATTCTGGTGCTCCTTTGCTTGTTTGATCTGAGCCGCAGCAGGCTGAGGTTCTTCAGCCTTCTTCAGGCTCGGCATTTTATTCAGATGCTCCTTCAGCTGCTTATACTCATCCACCTGGACCTACAAGCCACAAACAACCTTACAGCTTTGTTTCTCTCATACTGTGTTTGCTCTTTGGAGACAAGTACACGTTAACTACAGTACAACATAGATTTAGGTGTGTAGTACCAGTTACAAGTATGGAATCTATAAGGTAAATATTAAAAAATGTTACATATAATATTACAGACTCAAACATATGTTATTTGTATAGTAATTTGAAAAGGTGATTATGAAAAAGTAATATGAAGACCAAAAATAAGTTGGAAGAATTATGAGTTCATGAAAGCAGTGTAAATTGAATAAGCAGCAATATGTAAAGTATGTATCAAAACATTAATAATACACTATCGTTAGATGTTGTGAAGCTGGTGACAGGTTACTAGCATGACAGGACAATGAAAAAACAAAAAACAAAATACACATTCTATTTGCAACGAAAAGGTTTTGAAAAAGATTTGAGATTTGGCTAAACAGGTGGGGAAAAAGACAAAGGCAGTCAAAAAAAATATATCTAAAAAAAAAAACCATGCCACATGTATTTCTCCACAGAAACTAGCAATAGTGCTTGGGGCTTTACCCAAGTGTGACATCCTGTCTTACTGACAAATGTAGCTTTCAGAATATCACTTCCGGTGATGCTCGGAAAGTAGAAAAAAGAGAAACACAAACTGATGACACTGCTGGAGAAACAGAAGGAGACAACTATTCCCAATTTAATGAAACTACTACACCTTATTATTACTACAACTTCTTATGGTTGCCTTCCATTTTTGCTATTATTGCCTAATTATTTCTGCTCTGGTTTTAGTTCTATTGTTGTTGCCATTTTTTAATTCGATACTATATTCCAAACAGGTCAATAATGCTAGCCTGATCTGAAGAAAGAAAAAGAAAGAATGTGTGAAATGAAAAAAAAAGTGCTAAAATCAGTAAAGCTGTGCCAGTATATGTGCCATTAGCAGGATTAAGAACAGCAACCCACTGAAGAGTACCAGTGTCTCCGTCCAGTGGACAGACACAAACACACCTGAGCCACTGCTAGCGCACTCTTGTGGTCCTCCAGGGTCAATGCAAGCTGATCGTGGGCTGCTTTTAAGGTCTTGTGCTGTTGCTAAAGAGAGGATCAGCACAAGTCAACCAGCCTCTACCCATGCCATGTCACACAACAATTGATTTCAGTCACAGTTAGACAAGTCACACATCAGTCAATACTTGTGTAACATAAAGCAACATTGAGAACATGCAGTGATGACCATTTGTCAGTAAATGGTATGGAATTAGACATTGAAATGTATGTAACAGAGAAAATTCAATGAGTTTGAGAAAAATAAATAAATAAAAGAAATCTGAAAAATCATCATATATTACCAGTTAAATCTTATTTGGACATAAGATTGAATCTATATTCTTCACTGTCATAGTGAATTTAAGGCCAGTGCCTACATATATTTGAAGTATGTTTATTATGTATTTATATATATATATATATATATACACACACACATCGATCAGCCATTACATTATGATCACCTACCTAAAAACTTGTGGGAACTCTTTTAGCCCACAAAACAGCAGTAACCAGTTCCCATACATTACATGGTGGTGGTGATGTGGCTTTTACAAGTGAAACCACGAATGTTCGTTTGGGTTCATGTCAGGTGAATTTGGAGGCCAAGGCATTAACAGAAATTCACCATCATGTTCCTCGAACCACTCCTTGACAATTCTGGCAGTGTGGCATGGTGCATTACCTGTTGGTAATAGCCATCATTGGCAGGAAACTTAGTTGCCATGAATGGGTGCACTTGTTCTGCAAGATGTTCAGATAACAGATTTCAGGGATTGTGCTCTTGGTATAATAAGGCCTAAACTGTCCCACATGGCCACATTATAACACCATCACCACTGGCCTGTGTCCACCCAACAGTGCATCCAGGTGCCATGTTGGCATATCTGTGCTCGGCCGTCAACATGATGCACCAGGAACCTTGATTTGTCAGACCAGGCCACTTTCATCCAAACATCCATGGACCAATCTTGATGATCTTGGGCTCATGTCATACGTTGTTGGCGCAGTTATTACAGGGACCCAGCTGGGTAGTTGGCTATGCAAGCCCATACACAAAAGGCTGCAATGAACTGTGCACTGAGACACATTGCCTTCATGTGGGATGAGGTAGCCTAGTGGTTAATTTACATTCAGCATTTGGCAGACACTCTTATCCAGAGAGAGGTACAAAAGTGCTTTTAAGGCTAATCATTGAACACATTAACTCTGGTTCATTAGGTTACAAATTTAAGATACCATGAGCCTAAAATAGTGTTCAAAGTTTTTTTTAAGTACACACAACAAACAGGGGAGAAAGTGCTAGTATATCATGAAGCGGTAGGTCTTCAACCGTCGTTTGAAGATAGTCAGTGACACAGTTGTTTGGACATCTGGGGGAAGTTCATTCCACCACCTCAGTCCCTGAACAGAAAAGAGTCTTCTTGTATACCTACCTCTTACCCTGAGAGATGGTGGGACCAGTCAAGCAGCGCTGGTAGGGTGGTAGGTGCAGTGCGAGGAGTGATGAGGGCTTTGAGGTAACAGGGAGCTGGTTCATTGTTGGCTTTGTAAGCAAGCATCAATGTTTTGAATTTTGATGCATGCCCTGCCAGCAGTGATTTGCAGTAGTCCAGTCCTGAAATGACCAGAGACTGAACAAGTACGTGAGCAGCCTGTGTGGACAAAAATAGCTGAATCCTTCTAATGTTGTAGAGAAGAAACCGACATGACCAACATGCGAGGAAAAGGACAGTTGACTCCATGGTTACCTCAAGGTTGCGAGCTGTGACTGAAGGGGTGATCAGGTCATTATGCAAGGATAATGCAAGCTCCTGACCTGGGGGTGAATCACCTGGGATGATCAGCAGTTCAGTTTGGCTGGGATTTAGCTTCAACTGATGAGCTGTCACCCACGGTGATTTCTGCTATCTGAACAGAAGCCATGGTATCTGAGAGCGAGAAGGAGAAGATAAGTACAAGAAACTGTGTGACAAAATAACCAAGAGAGTGAGTATACAGGGAGAAAAGGAGAGGACCAAGTACTGAGCCATGTGGTACATCATTGGAGAGTCTGCATGGAGCAGATGTCACTCCCCTCCAAGTTTCCTGATAAGAGCAACCTTCCAGGAAATAAGCAAACCATGCTGATATGCCAATTCCAAGACTCCTGAGGGTGGAAAAGAAAGTCTTGTGGTTGACCGTATCAAACGCTGCTGAAAGGTCAGGGAGGATGAGGACAGATGAGTTAATGTGTTGGACTAACAATCAGAAGGTTGTGAGTTTGAATCCCTGGTCCACCACTGGGGCCATGAGCAAAGGTCCTTAACCCTCAACTGCTCACTTGTATAAATGAGATAAAGCTGTAAGTCATTCTGGGTACTGATGTCTGCTAAATGCTGTAAATATCACCATTGTTGTAGCTTCTGGTGATCTGTGGCCCTGCAGTTACTTTATGAACTGCACCTGCTGCACCACTCTTTTGCAAAGTGCGCTCATTGCTCCAGGCTGGGGGTGGTCATAATGCTGCTTAATGGCTCATCGCTGTTTGCATATGTAGATAATCTTAACAACCAGCTTTATGTGGGAGCTTTTCCTCCAAATTATATATACAGGTATATTGTTATATTTATTGGTCATCATGTAATTCCATTTGGTATTTATTAAAAATAATGTCTTCATTACTCTTGTTATTGTTGACTGGTAATGGGAAAATTAGATGTCTGTTATTTAATAATAATTTAAGTTTAAATTAAGTTAAAAAAAAACTACATTACCTACACTGCCTCAAGATCTCTTACCCTTGTATCCTGAAGCTGCACATGGATCTCCTGATGAGCCTTCCTCAGTTGCCTGTTCTCCTCCCGTAGGTTATAAACACTTTCTACAGGAGAGAGCATCCAAGTCACACTTAAGTTGTATACAAATTCAGGGGTGGCATGACACTCGTCTTTATGGCACACATTGTGTGAGATACAGAAATTTAATTTGAATTTTATTGAATTTTAATTTGAATGTGTGTGGTTGCTAATAAGCAGATTATTACTATTGAGTAAACTAACAATCCATTTCATATATTCTTTGTTTGAACTTTTCTATAACGGTTGGATTTTAATGTTATTTATGTGTTAAAAAGTGTTCAAAACATAGGAACTTTTTGTTCTTTTCTTGTTTTCAGCCTTTATTGTGAACAATGTGTGTTGAAGATCCCATGTAATCATCATGTATATTCTGTTGATTAGGACTTGACTTAAAGGCTCTAAAGGTTAAGACACAGACTTGATTTTGACTCTAAAGTTAAAACTTCAGACTTGTTTTATTTTATTTATTTTATTACTTGTGAACATATCTGCTACGCACGGGGAAAGAGTAAAGTGTAAGATATGTAATGGGAGAAAGAAAGAGGAATGATGAAGTAATACCTTTGAGTTTAGAGAGCTCAATCTCTTTAGCCTGCTGTAATCTATCATATCTTTGCTGGTGTTCATCCAGAACCTTATTGTGGTCTTCACCCTGAGCGTGATGCTGCTCCTGCAGCTCATAGAATTGCTTCTTCAGCTCCTCATGCTGATTCTACAAACACAAGGACACACCCATGCACATATACACATACAAGCACATACATTTATGAGTCACAGGATGTTAAAATCTGTTATAGGACAGCACTGTTGAATTCTGCCAGTAATTCCGACAATAGACAGACAGACAGACAGACAGACAGACAGACAGACAGACAGATAGATAGATAGATAGATAGATAGATAGATAGATAGACTTATATTACCAAAAGTTTTGGGATGTCTGCCTTTACATGCGCATGAACTTTAATGAGTTCTTTAATAAGGCTTTCCACAAGGTTTAGGAGTGTGTTTATGGGAATTTTTGTCCATTCCTCTAGAAGCACATTTCTGAGGTCTGGCTTGCAGTCTCCACTCTAATTCATACCAAAGGTGTTTTATCGGTTTGAGGTCAGGACTCTCTGCAGGCCATTCAAGTTCCTCAACAGTCCTCCACAGGTCCGCGGTCATGTTGGAACAGGAATAGGCCATCCCCAAACTGTTCCCACAAAACTGGAAGCATGAAATTGTCCAAAATGTCTTGGTATGCTTAAGCATTAAGACTTCTTTTCACTGGACCTAAGAGGCCAAGCCCAACCCCTGAAAAACAACCCCACAACATAATCCCCCATCCATCAAACTTTACACTTGGCACAATGCAGTCAGGCAAGTACCGTTCTCCTGGCAACCCCCAAACCCAGACTCATACATTGGATTGCCGGACAGAAAAGCATGATTCGTCACTCCAGAGAACTCCAGTCTCTACTGCTCTAGAGTCCACACAAAGTTTGAGGCCACATGCAGTTTGGAGGTCTGTAGCTATTGATTCTGCAGAAAGTTGCCAACTTCTGTGCACTGTGCACCTCAGCATGCACTGACCTCGCTCTGTGATTTTATGTGGCCTTAGTTGCTGGTGTTCTCATTTGCTTCCAGTTTGTTATAATACCACAACTGACCACGCTTGAATTCATTCTTTACCAACTGTTGTAGAATGAGTCTGAATGCATGCCTGCATTCATTCTATACACCTGTGTCCATGGAAGGAAGAACTGAACTCACTGATTTGGCAGGGGTGTCCCAAAACTCTTGAAAATACAGTATAGTGAGGGAGGGATGATGGATGGATGGATGGATGGACAGATAGATATAGACAAAGCACTGACCTTTAGCATCTGGTGCTGACTGTAGATAGAGTTAAACCTGCTGCTGCCATCTTGCTGTGGAGGAATAACCCAAGAATATACTAAGAACATTGTGCTACTTAAACAGAGCAAAATAAATAAATAGATCTTCAATCTGTTCAAACAACGTGAGTCACTAAACACAGCCTAAACTGTTTTAATTAATACCGTTGTGCACATCCTAGTTATGGAAATCAGTGAAGTAGAAAAAAATCAGTGGAAATCAGTAGAAATCAGTGAAGATGAAAAGTAAAATTAGCAAATGCTGAAAGTTATCTTTTCTGCTGTAAAATCCTACAGTAACTGTAGGCAGTAAAGGTGAATTTCCTGTCTCATTATTTTCAAGACGGAGAAAGAAATAGGAGAGTTCTGGTAAGGACACAGCTGTTCGTAGAAGTCATGGACAATACGGAACATTAAATCTAACTGTACATGGATTTGTGTAACTACATAAATTAGTATTGGCAAATTGCTATGTTTTAAGAAGAATTAATACTTAATAATAAAACACAGTTCTGTCATTCAGTTCGGTCATTCAGTTCTGTCATTCAGTATTGTCATTCAGTTCTGCCAGTCCCTCAAGGATTTAGCAGTTTTTATTTAAGCAAAGCATCAAAATTAAGCCAACTCTGAGATATCTGGAGCAGCTTGCAATTTTTCAGGACATGTCATGTGACATCATCACAACAAACATTCAGCCTCAGCCCTCCTCTATTCACGTACATCACTAATGAGTACAGCCTCCATGAAAATTCATTACCTATGTGTCTTCACTGGTAGGAGTTTAAAAGAAGAATTGTGTGCTTGCAGTTTCACCACTTCAAGTAGTTTCCCACAAAAATGTACAATAAAAACCTCTGCAAGCAGCATCATAAAATTTTTAAAGAGCTGCAAGCAATGTTGGCTGCAATGAACACAAAAAAACTCTGAACTCTGAGGTTATAACTGTTGTAAGACTGCTTCATATCACTTACTACTTCACAAACTGGGAATATATTTTGGAAATCAAACAACAATTAAAAGTTTTTATTCTTACATTAAAGTAAAAGTTATTTGTAAACTTGCCATACCCTGAAACCCAATGAGCTTCACATGATGTACTTTTTTTTTAACCAAACAATACTTATGTCATGCAGTTACTTTGTTGGTTATACATGCCAATGTACACATCCTGTGAGAGTGAAAAAGAACAAACACACAGAGACTCTCTAAATTCCACAATTACATTAAAGCCTTACCTTCTCCTTATTCAGTGACTGTTGCGCCTCCAGTTTATAAACAAGATAATCTAAAAAAAGAAGACAAAAATATAAAGAAAAGACAAGACATGACAGAAAGTATAAAATGCCAGACAGGTTGAAATACAGAGATCTTTTTATAACAAAAGAATTACATTTAAATAAAAAAAATATATATAATTCAAGGTTAAAGACAAATATGATAAAATAATTTTAAAATATGTTGAAATAATAGATTCTTAAGTCAATAAACAGAAGATTAACATAATGTGTGCATTACCACTTCATATTTTTGACCCTTGACATTATGATCAATATATATAGTTATATATTATATAACTATACTAATTAAAAATTCCACCACACTAACCACACTAACACTTTTGGAAGTGGATTATTTTCATATAACTGAATAGAGTGTGTTATTCTTTTATTCATTCACGGTTAAGATTTAATACTGTGGGATGTCAGAGAAAAGTTAGTTCCTGTTATCACTTATGTAATAAGTTTGATAAACTGTTGTTCTCTCTCTCTCTCTCTCTCTCTCTCTCTCCTTCTCTCTCTTTCTCTCTCTCTCTCGCTCTCTCTCTCTCTCTCTCGCTCTCTCTCTCTCTCGCTCTCTCTCTCTCTCTCTCTCTCTCTCTCTCTCTCTCTCACACACACACACACACACACA
>JAOTRN010000032.1:6931817-6941817 GCA_028566695.1 Bagroides melapterus
ACTTCTAATATGCAATAAAAGAATTCACTAATTTATGTGAAGAAAATGTCCTTATTGTTGAGTGTGTAGCAAAAGAGTAAGCAAGTACCGGGACATAACACGTCATGTAAGAGAACAGAACGTTGTTGCCTAGTTACGAACACTGTCACTGTAAACATACTCCTCGGTGCTATTAAGATTTTCGGCATTATATCATCTATACTAGTTTAATTTAAGTCTTTCCGGATAAGGGCGTCTGCCAAATGCTATTAATGTAAATGCACGTTTTAAATTCCCATTTTCTTGTTTTAATTACATTTTATACCAAATTACATGTACATCTCTTAAAAAAACATCTTCTGTCACATCATTTTCAACAAATAATCAGATATCTTTTTTTTATATTGACCAAATTAAACCTATGACATTAAGCGCAAGCTTGTAAGAAATTTCACAATCTGTTTATCTTTCTACGCGACAGCAAAATCATTTCTGTCACTGCAGCGCATCATTCTCAACAAATAAATAGTTATCTTTTTTCTTTTTACACTGACCAAATTAACCCCATGGCATTAAGCGCATGCTTGTAAGTAATTTCTCAATGGGGCACTAATACTTTCACAAACCTAGTGAGTCGTGTGTTTTGTGACTGGGTGTACAGGCTGAATGTCTTCACTGAACTGATATGAGAGCTCCATCTTATGGCAAGAGTCAGTAGCACACCTTTATTTTGTTAGGGAAGGAACCCAGCGCATGTATGGATGTTCATGCGAATGAAAGAATTATTATATTACACGTTACCAAGCTGTTTTTTTATTAAGTGCCACTACCTACATTTACGGCATTAGGCAGATGCCTCAATCCAGAGAGACTTACATTTTATCAATCAACTGAGCAACAGAGGGTTAAGGCCCTTGCTCACGGGCCCAGCAGTGGTAACTTGGTAGCCCTGGGATTCAAACTCAGAATCTTCCAATTGGTATTCCAACACCTTAACTACTAGGCTACCAAATCTCATGGTTTTCATGTGATATGAGACACGCTGATCAGTTTTTAATGTCTGTTAAATGCTGAGCATCTAGCTGTAACATTCTAACACTGCACTGTTTCACACTGTACACATTTTTTGCCACAATGTGGGGTTAACACCAGAAAAAGTGAAGCAACACTGGTTCAGAGCAGGGTTCCATAACCCCAGACAAAGTCCAGTGCTAACCCCACTTCTAATTTACTTTTGAACCCTTCCTCTACCCGGGGTTAAGTGTAGTGTGAAATTCATGCAAATATCTAATCAGAATGTCACAATGTAGTAACTCAAGAAGAATTTAATATTAAGATCAAACATCAGATTGGGGGAAAAGAAAAGGTGGTTTGAATTTTTCAGAAACTGCTGGAATATTCACTGATGATGATTCTTTCTAGATTTCACACTAGATACTTGCATTTTTGCTTTAGTAATGCTGAGTGTGTGTGTGTGTGTGTGTGTGTGAGAGAGAGAGAGAGAGAGAGAGACCACCTTATGTCTACAGAGAGGTCAGAATGTTATATCTTAATCACTTCTGAGGCTTTGTGGTCTTGGGAAATAAAGCCCTTGATACTTGATATGAGTGTGCACACAGACACACTGTGATAATGTAGAAATAATGTAGCTATTTAATGCACACCTAAATCACACACTAATCCTAACTTCTACAATCAAACCTAACTGTAGATATTTCTTTCATTTTTTTTTTTTTGTTGTTTTGTTTTGTTTATTTTTGTAAGAAAACCTGCAGGTTTTTATGTTGATCAGCCACAAGATAAAAACTCAGATATTCCTATTGTAGTAGGGAAATTTGTTCCCCACCAAGATATAAAAACATGGCCACACTCACACAAATTGCACACACTGACACTAATCTTCTTAATCCTCTTGAAAAATGATAGTCAAGTTGATCCATCTTCAGTTCACAACCCCCCCCACACACACACACTCACACACACACACACACACATATTATGTATTATAACTTTAACACAGAGTAGAAAGGAACATTTTAAGGTAATAAAGCACCTATATATACTGTGTGTGTGTGTGTGTGTGTGTGTGTGATGTCACACCTGTGTAATCTATGCTGTTCGTCTCCCAGGTGGCTGAGTGAAGGCGAGCGACTGCGTGGTGCGGCTCTGGTACTCACTGTGCCATTAGGGCTGGTATGTATGTGCAGTTGCGTGTGGGGTTGTGTGTTTGTGGTGTGGGGAAGCAGTTGGAGGTGGTTATCACTGTTGGAGCGGAGCAGCACACGTGGAGGCACCAAATGATGAGGAGCACGGCGTCTCCTGGAGTATGAAGGAGCCTCACGGAAAGGCACTGAAAAAGAAAGGATATCTGATGTGGATATAAAGCATTATTTAAAAAAACACATGTTCTGATTTCTAGAGACAAAGACATTTGTAATGGTTCTAGCATTTTTGTTTCTTTTAATTGTTTGAAGTATCGTAGGTGAACAATTTTATGAACCAATTAGCAAGGAGCAGATATATAACAAAGCATTACAAAGTATCTGACCAATTGATTATTGTTCTCTGACTTAAATTTTATCTTATTTTTATACAACTGAGCAACTGAGGGATAAGGGCCTTTGCTCAGGGGCCAAAGAGTGGCAGCTTGGTGAACCTTCCAATCAGTAGACCACGCCTTAACCTCTAAGCAGCCACAGACCCAATGTAGCTGTCAAGTGTGCTATATAGCCAGCTATATTTGCTGCTGTCACCTCACTGGCTAAAGCACAGATAATATTCCCAGCTTAAATGTGAACTAGTTTTTAGATTAACTTTAGCATGCTTGTTAAACGGCACCCACAGTCTTGCTGCTGAGATGACAAATGTGGCTAATAATTACTAGATATTTCAATAATTACTATAATTACTGCATCCCCAATCAGTGGTCAACCTCCAACTAAAGCACATAGAACACTTTGAAGATAGTCATGAAAGGACTCCACTCAGTAAAGCTCTGAACAGATCTCTGAACAGATCGGAGGCTATAGTAAGCAAAGGAAGAATAACATGCACAGTACAGATTTTTCACAGATTTTTCACCCAGTATAAGTTAAATTCAAATGGTGCCAAAGTATAGCCAGATTAAGATATACATTCCATATCTGCAAAACCTGGTAATGGATCTGACACCTATCATCAGGAACACTGGGATACCTTGGATGGGATACCTGTCCATCAGAGTGCACCATGAACCCACACATCCACACTCTCAATTAACACCTAGGGCAATTTAGCATAGCCAATCCCCCTAGCAGGGAGTTTTTTGGGAAGTGGGAGGAAACCAGAGATCTCTGGTGGAATAATGTCACTGTGGAAAAATTGTAAAACCCAAATACAGACAGTAACCCAAGCTTAGGAGTGATACAGGGGCAGTTATGAGTTTGACAGTCTGTTTGATGGTCAGTGGACAGTGAAGTTTTAACCAAGACTTCTTGATTAAAATACTTTCTAGTAAGACAGGGATATCTGGAGGATGTGGTTAGTAAGGCGGCTGCCTCTAGCTCACTTCATTAAGTTCAGCTATTAAAATTTTTACATATATGATATGTATGTACCAACAAACACCCATTTTCAGTACCACTTATCCTGCACATGGTTATGTGGAACCTGGAGTCTATCCCAGAGGACTGGGGCACAAGGCAGGGGACATCCTGGACAGATCACACAAACATGACAGATAATCTAGAGATGTCAATCAGATTACAATCTCTTTGGTCTTTGCACTGGTGGAGGAAAACACCTGAAAGATAGGGAGAACATCCATCCTGGAGGTGTGAGGCAAATGTGCTTAGCACTAAACCACCAAACCTAGAAACCTACATTTTGTATTCTTTTTTCACAGGCTTCCGTAGATAAAGTGATGACGAAGAAGAAGATGATGACAAAGAAGAAAAATCAAGTAGATATTTTCTATTATATTTTTGTGTTTATTTTTGTGTTTAATAATTCTCTGGAGATGTCTCAATGTGACTAAACCCAGTGAGTCGCAGAAGGTAAAACTTTATCACGGCACAACACGCAAACATCTGCCTCCGAACTCACATCGAGTCCATCGAACTGACTGCTTTTTGTGAGCAAGGACAAACAGGAGACATTTGTCAATGACACACAGTATGTTACATCATTTATATCAAAATCACAAGGATACCTGGGGTTGAGGTTATGAGAAATTGAGGTTGGGGGGAAAAGATGCTCTTAAGGGATTTAAATAATGTGTTAGAATGTCTGGCAGAAACAACTCATCATTCTGACCTTGTCTCGACTCAGCACGCTAAAAATAGCCTTCCCTCTTTCTTTTTCTGTCTGATCAGGTGTGAAGAGTCGCAGATTTAGAAGTCAAAATGGGGATGTTGTGCTTGGGGAACTGCAGCTTTCATGAGAAAATGAATGTAATTTTATCACTTTAACTTGACTAACATTTGAACACATGATCTTTTTGATTGTTATGGATGATAGCACACAGATATTACAGAGAAGTGTACTGTGATAAATAGTCCAACTTTAATCATTTCAATTTTATTTGTATATTTCTTTTAACAGTGGACATCACAAAGCAGATTTTTAGGAATATAAAACATTTTATGTAAAAGTTTTATATATATCCCCAAAGGGGCTTTTGAGCAAGTATGAACATCAATGTGAATTCTGAACTGATTATAGATTTAACATAAATTGATAACACAAGTGATACTATCCACATCAGTCCTAGTATCTTCAGGTAGTTCACATGGGGTCATCATTAGTGAGCATTCTACAAGTGATGCGACTCCAACCAGAAATAGGGCATCACTATGGATCCAAAACATTCAGGATCAGTGTTATCTCAATAGTTAAGACTGAATCAATTTTTATTATACAACATTGTTATTGTTAATTGATCAAATTTGATGGGTCGTTCCACATGTGCCAGTATTTCTGGGATGTTCTGGGAAGTCTGTGTTTGATTGGGAAAATTTGACTTTCTACATCAAAACCCTTATTGCAGTTAATGACATCATCAGCAGACTTCCCAAACAACACTTATATAACTTCAGGGATATAACTTTTTAATTTACAATATAAAAGCTCATTCAATGGAAATGAAAAAAAGAAGGAACACCAATTTCACCAGAAGCTCTTTTAACAGGAATATACATATCAGCGTGAGCTATCTAGTGATGTAGCCATCAGTGAACAGTTCAGAACTTCAACCATATAGACTTTATGTTATGAGTTACTTGATCAAGCAGTTGCACCATGTAGTACTGTTATAGAAGGGGAATTATTTTATAATCACACCATCTGGTATCACCAAGAAGAGGATAGGTTCCCCTTTTAAATTTACATTTTAAATATATCCTGTGTATCCTGATTTTTTTTAGTAAAGCTACTTTGTGACAATGCCCATTGTTAACAATTGTTATACAAATAAAAATGAATTGAGTTTTATTAAAACATTTTATGCAGCTTACATGCAATAATGTGAGAGTGTCTTCAGAACATCTGGCCATATTACTGTATATCCTAAATATAACAGCCACATCTAGTCTGATCATCTGCAAAATAGTAAGCTCAGACTTTCTGCCTTGATCAACCTTTCCACCACTGTATGTATATTCATACACACACACACACACACACATACACACAGACAATACAAAACTATTTATTGTTATCTTCATCAGCACGGACTAGGAGGTCACCATGAAACAGTGCAGATTTAATTAATGTGGGTGTCCTCCATACTTCTGTAAGCTTCATAAGACAAAGTTCCTGGATTTGTTACTTTCTGCAATGAAATTGCACCTACTGTATGTGCACCCTTATCCTTTCAGCCATATTATTATCATCGGCCTCCACAACTGCAGATATGAGATTCAGCTCATTACTCTGAAGTAGACAGGATTCAAAAACCGACCGGAGCTACAGAGAGCTGCATGACTTACCCTGTTGAGAGGGTTGCCAAGGTCGCAGTATTTTACACCAAATTGGCATAGTTTCAAAAAAAGGGTGAGGGAGGTTGGAAGATTACACAACCTCAGCCAAAAAAAAATCTATGTTTAATTAGATTATAATTGTAATTTTGTTACATAAATTTTGTTATTCTGAGTCTGTGAATGAATCATGCAAACATTACTTTACTACTACTGTGACATTCATTTTCAACTATTGTATAATTGTTGAATGTTTTAATGTGTATATTGGAAACTTATACTGCCTCCAGAAAGCATTCACCCTCCTACCGCCCATGATAAATTCTCCATTTGAGTATTACAACATCACATTTAAACATTTCTTTCATTCAACAATCCAAATCTTCTCAACTCCAACTCTCAGGTCATGCCACAGATTTTCAGTTGGAATCTGGGCTTTGATTCAGCCTTTTTTTTTCCAAGTCTGGATGGCTTGCTGTCTTGTCAGAATATATATTTTTGCCCTGAATACAGATGTCTGGCTGACTGAAACAATCCTATCTGAACAATTTGTCCATATTTGGATCCTATCCATGTTGCCTGTGATGGCAATAAGCTTTCCAGTTCCTTCTGGTTCCTTCCTGTCCCTAGCATGACGCTTCTACCACTGTGTTTGATTGTAGGAATTGTGTTACCTAACACACTATCTTAGCTTTATTTGACAAAGCCTCAAAAGCCCAAAACAATCTTTTTCCAAAAGCTGTTATATTTGTATGACCTATCTAAGAAATGGCTTGCACCTGGCCACAATCCCACAGAGGCTGGATCTGTGAAGAGCTGAAGATTTGGGTCCTCACAGGTTCTTCTATTTCAGCCTGTGAACTCACTAAAAATTAGCTCTGTACCTGGACTCTGAGACACCACACTGACAACTGCACTTCTGTGTCTGAACACTCAGTCTGGCCTGATCTTAGTATAGTGTCTGCAGTTTGTTGCAGTGGATTTAAAAATACTCCAACGAAGGTTCAGAATTTTGCCAATATTTCAAAAACCTTCTCCATCTGAAAGCTTCAGAGCAGGACTGATCTGATATGCCATGTTAGCTGAAAGACTTTGCAAAGTCTGAGATCTTTACTGTAGAACTGGACACAGATTGATTTAAAATGAACACAGGTGTACCCTGTTTAACATGTTTAGTGGGAGCTCTCAGGACTACACTATTGGTCCAGGGGCAGGATTCAGTGCTCCCACTGCCACGACCTAGGTTTGATTCCCAGACAGAAAAAAAACAACCAGTGACTGGTTAAATCTCACTGCTGCCTCCAAGCTTGGATAAAATGTGAGGGTTGCATCAAGAAAGGCATCTGAACAGGGAACAGCTGAAAGACAAGTGTGAACTTTCAAGAAGAGAACTAGTCCTAACTGTATATTAGAGCAGAACTAATATATTTACTAATATATTTAAATTTGATGCTGCACTATAACAAAAAAAGTGAAGTAGTTACTCACTGAGAAATGATCATTTTGAATTTTGTGTATTATTCACCCCAATAATTCATTCACTAGATATACACTCACTTACCTTTTTTTTTTTTATTACTAAGTGAGTGGACATTTGGCCCTAAACTCTTCTTCCAGCTTTATTAATCATCCAAACTCTGATGATTTTCTCATCAGCCATGAATGACAAGTGATTGACCTTTGCACTTGAGTTTATTTCCCACCAGATAAAGTGATCTTTCTGTCAGAAATTTAATCTACATCATTCCCAAAGGTATGCTTGATGTATGAGGTTCGAAACTGTAGTCCTGTACTAGAGCTATAGTCTAAAATAGTAAGCTGCAAGTGGAGCTGAAAAATGTGAAGGTAGAACTGTTTCATTAATTGTTTGAGTGATTAAGGAGAGCTTTCTAGTAAGAATAAAGTTCTATAATGTCATATAATGATGCAATAGCTAATGAATGAAACAGTCATGCAGATATACAGTACGTCAAGAGCTTCAGTTCATTTTCAAGCATCAGAATAGTGGAAAATTTGAGCTCATTGCTGGTATGAGTCGTTCAAAAACCTACTGTAATATTTAAAGTATTGTAATATTTTACATAGCATTAAATGACTGAGTTCAAAGGGTTGTGCTCTAGTTTGGTACTGCTGGGATTTGAACCCACAACCTTCTGAGCTGTAATGCACTGGAAGCACAATGGTTAAGGTTGACCTAATGAGTGAAAGACCAAGAATAATGTTAAGCTGCTACTGCTGGGCCCTTGAGAAAAGCCCAACACTCTCAACCGCTGTGCTATGTACTTGAGATAAATGGGTTAGGGTGTCTACCAAATGCCATAAATGTACTGTGAAGCTGTCACCACTGAGCCCCCATGAATAGCTCTATTTCATGTGCATTGATTACACCACTTCTGCCTCTAAATTAACACCACTAAAAGCTTACCTTGAATCAATGATACAGACTGCAGCTGTGTGGTTTTATTTCAACCTTCCTAAGATCACACACACCACCCCATTGCTATAGCTCCCTCCACAGGCTTCCTATAGACACTCCTGCTTGCCTACTAAGTTATCATAAACCAAACTGCACTACACTCCCTCTGATCCTCTAGCACTTCTCGGCAGTTCCCTCCATCTCTCAAGGTACACAGAAGGCATGCGTCAAGATTTTTCTCTGTTCTGAGCCTAGTTGGTGGAATGAACTTCCCATAGGTGTCTTCAATTGACCTCTTCCTAAAGCACTTAAATTAGTATTTTGTATTAATTGTATATGGTATTAATTGTGTGAGGTATGAGGGTGTATTAACTGATAGAGACTTCAAAACACTAATGTAAGTCGCTCTGTATAATTCCAAATGTCATAAATGTAAATGTTATTTGAGGGAATTGTGGAGCACAGTGGTTATGGCACGGTATTACAGTTCAGAAGGCTGTTTGTCCAAGTTCAGCATTGCTAATTTGCACCCGGTATGAGCCAAGCTGTTTTATACCACGCAAGGTTTCTGCACAGTTTACCCATAAATTACTACAGAATCTATAATCAATTTTTACAGCGTAGGGTTTATGTTGCAATTAACCGCAGTTTTGTAGGTTGAATTGCCCTATTGATGAGAGAAGTAATAAAAAACTGGCAGCCAGACTGGTTTCACCTGACAGGAAGGTTCAGCAACTCAAATAAACACTCTTTACAACCAAGAACAGGAGCCAGAGGTCACAGAGGGCACCGTAACTAGACAGAAGAAATTAGGTGACTTCAATACAAAGCTTAAGATCCATCTTCAGACACTATAGATGTCTAGGCAAAATGATTACATTTGGGTTAAACTGGATCCTTTATATCCAAGTGGGATATCTTTATACAGTAATAATTAATACTTTATATAAATGAAACTTACAATTATGATTAAGGTCTGTGTGCAGGAACAGATTTACAATATGCCATATTACACAAACATTATCATTCTTACCTAAAAAGTAGAAACAATGTGTTCTTATTGACTAAAAGCAGTTCAGATGATACATTCCAAAGAGTATCTGAGTAAGCATCGAAAGAGAGAGATTCACTGTAATGTTAAAAGTAAAGCTTTCCCTTACCTTCTTTCTTTAAGGCATAGAGAAAAGATTTCATTTCTACTCCACTAGTGTTTACTTAGATTGATACATTCTCCAAAAAACGTCAGGGACACTTTTTTCTCAATAAAAAAATGAAAAACAATAGCAGTAGAAAAGATGAGAGTGAAAGTCAGCGTTGCAGCACAGATCATGATTTGTCTATAGCTATAGCTGGCAATAAACTGGAAAAGATTCACACTAGACCCTCCAAGCTGCCCCCACCTCTCTCTCTCTCTCTCTCTCTCTCTCTCTCTCTCTCTCTCTCTCTCTATCAAAATAATGACTTGGACCATTCACTCTGAGTCTGAATACACATTACCGTGTTTCATCTTTCTTTCTTTCATTCTTCCTTTCCTTTTCTATTAATCCAACACGTCTCTCTTTTAATCTTTTAATCTTTCAGTGTCACTCTTTTTTTTATCTGTTATTTATTTTTATCTGAGTCATAATTATTTCTAAAGCTACATAATAGC
>JAOTRN010000032.1:6947108-6957881 GCA_028566695.1 Bagroides melapterus
GTAATAGACACCGATCATAAATGTTCATGAGTGAGTGATGACTGACAACATAGAAATGTTTGTGTGCGTGTGTGCGTATGTGTGTGTGTGAGACAATGATGTAAAAATAAGACTTTTTAAATCAATGTCCTGTTGTTTACAAGCAATGATGTGGCTATTTTATTTATTTGTTTAACTTTGTTTGACTGCTTTGTCCATACAGTACGCTGTATAAATTGTCATTCCAGTAAGCTCAAAAACAAGCTCATTTGAATTGATTTTCCTTTGTTTTGTTGTCCGGCGTCTTGTCTGGTTAAGTTTTAGTTTCTTTTTTCCTGTGTTTTCCCGGTCTCGTTTTATGTTAATAAATCATGCTTGACGCTGTCCCCGCGTGTGGGTCTGCCTTTTTATTTTATTTTCCCCGTTTTTTCTGAGAGAATCGAATCAAATTGAATCGAGGGAAAGAGGAATGATAAGAAAATTACTAAATATCTCAGATATAACATTAGTCAGTATAGGAACACCCTCTGTGAGAAAAGTTACGTGAGGTTTACGGTATCCTAGACCTTCACCTCAGTTCCTCAATCACATTTTATGTCATTTGTATAGCGCTTTTAACCCTTGATGTCACACAGTAACTTTTATATAGATTAAGGACAGAATTTTTACATTTATAAACGTATTCCTAATAAACCATCCAAAGGGATAGTTGAGGCAGAGAAAAACTGAGAAAAGACGATACGAGGAAGAAGCCTTGAGAAGAACCGGACTTAAAAGGTAGCATTAACAGTGCCATTATAAATAATGTCCCTTCTAAAATTGTATTCATCAAATTCATACTAGTTTTAATGTGAAGTCTATTTTGATGAAATTATCAGCTGTAAACTGATCTAGAAGTGTTCATGGCATTTGCAGTCCAAATTCATCTTCAGGGTTTCTGAAACTGTACCTGGTAGAGTGGTCTTTAAAAAGTAAAGTAAATACTGGTTCATTCCAGCTTGTTTTAGCAGAGTTTTTACAGTTGTCTCTGATTGGTCATACAGTGGGTTACTGGTCATTTGCAGTGCCTGTGAACTGACCTCTTGCTGGGTTCTTGGCAGTATCACACTGTCTAAACATAGCTAGAGGTCTCATTTACAAAACTATATGATAGGACTATTTTACAGAGCTTACACACACACACACACACACACACACACACACACAGAGACAGATGGACACAATATGATGGAAGTCAGCCTGTAGGACTGATGTCTAAAAGGTTATCAGCTTCAAGGCAACATTTAGTGAAGATAAAGACTCAGACACACAGACAGACAAAGCTTAGATTTCTCATAAAGAAATCTCACACAGGCATCATTCACATATAACATTTACATTTTCATCATTTAGCAGACCCCCTTATCCAGAGCACCATATAAAAGTGCTTTTAAGTGTCTATCTTTGAATACATTAACTCCGGTACACTAGGTTACAGACTTAACATACCATGAGCCTAAAACACTGTTCAAAAGTTGTTTTTTTATGTACACACATACAACAAATAGGGGAGAATGTGCTAGTTCAGGTATGTCTTCAGCCGTTGTTTGAAGATAGTCAGTGACTCAGCTTAGGGGAAGTTCATTCCATCACCTCAGTGCCAGAACAGAAAAGCATCTTGTTGTATACCTAACTCTTAGGGGGGGGCTTTTTCCGTTTTGGTTTTGGGTCCTGTTGCATCGCCCCGCATTTGCTCTCGTGGGGGGCGCTGCCCCACCTCCTGTTCATCCGTGGGGGACGCTGCCTCACCTCTTGTCCACGGGGGATGCAGCAGACCTGAATGTGTTTTTGCCTTTTTATTTTCTTTCTTTTTCTCTGGACTATGCGGCATTGCTCCACACCTGCTCTTGTGGGGGGCGCCGCCCCACCTCCAGTTTTTTCCGTGGAGGATGCCGCCTCACTTCTTGTCCGTGGAGGATGCTCCTGGTCCGGACCCCATCCTTTCCCTCCCGCCCTCCCTTCCCGACCCTCCAGTCTGGAAGTCGCTCAGCCCTCTAGTTCGGCTGCGGACGTTGCTCGGCCCTCCAGTTCGGCTGCGGATGTCGCTTGGCCCTCCATTTCGGCTGCGGATGTCGCTCGGCCCTCCAATTCGGCTGTGGACGTTGCTCGGCTCCCCCCGCTTGCCTGCTGGGCTGCGGACATCACTCCGCTCCCCCCACCTGCCTCGCCGTGATCCTCACTCCCCCCGCCTGCCTCACCGTGATCCTCGCTCTGTTGGACTTTTGGGCCGGATCGGATTGGCGCTTTGGGAGCTGCACCTTGAGGGGGGGTTCTGTCAGGGTCATGGACTTTTGGGGCCTTTGGGGGGGCTCTGGCACCTCCTGTCACGTGTCATGTGTTTTTGTTATTGTTTTGGTTTTGATCACATGTCTGCCCCGCCCTTGTCTTGTTCCTCCCCTTTCTGCACACCTGTTCCCAATATGTCTTGTTATCTCCATTGTATTTAAGTTCGCCACGCTGCATTGGCGGCGTGGTTTCTTCATGTTATCCTGTCTGTTTTTTTGTCCTGTCTTGCGTGCTGTTTTCTGAGTTTTGTTAATAAATTGTGCTGGATGTCACCCCTGCGTTTGGGTCTGCTTCCCTGTTCCGTGAACCTGACAGAAGAAACCGCCCCCACCTCCAGTTTTTTCCGTGGGGGACGCCGCCTCACTTCTTGTCCGCGGAGGATGCTGCTGGTCCGGACCCATTCCTTTCCCTCCTGCCCTCCCTCCTCGGCCCTCCAGTCTGGACGTTGCTCGGCCCTCCAGTTCGGCTGCGGACATCGCTCAGCCCTCCAGTTCGTTTGCGGACATTGCTCGGCCCTCCAGTTCGGCTGCGGACGTCACTCCGCTCCCCCGCTTGCCTGCTGGGCTGTGGACATCGCTCTGCTCCCTCCACCTGCCTCGCCGTGATCCCCGCTCCCCCCGCCTGCCTCACCGTGATCCTCGCTCCCCCGGCTTGCCTCGTTGTGATCCTCGCTCCCCCCGCCTGCCCTGTCGGGTTCCTCGCTCTGTTGGACTTACGGGCCGGATCGGATTGGCGCTTCGGGAGCCGCACCTTGAGGGGGGGGTTCTGTCAGGGTCACAGAGCCCCCCCAAAGTCCCAAAAAGTCTGTGATAATCATGTGTTTTTCGTCATGTGTTTTTGCTATTGTTTTGGTTTTGATCACGTGTCTGCCCCGCCCTTGTCCTGTTCCTCCCCTTTCTGCAAATCTGTTCCCAATGTGTCTTGTTATCTCCGTTGTATTTAAGTTCGCCGTGCTGCATTGTCGGAGCAGTTTCTTCATGTTATCCTGTCTGTTTTTTTGTCCTGTCTTGCGTGCTGTCTTTTGAGTTTTGTTAATAAATCGTGCTGGATGTCATCCCTGCGTATGGGTCTGCTTCCCTGTTCTGAGAGCCTGACAAATCGTGACAGCTATACAGTGTTTATTGTTTTAGGTAGATTTGTATAGAATATTTTGAGTGTAAAATGTTCATATCTGTTTTGTTGGATTTTAAACAGAAGTAGATTTAGTCTATACCAGAAGGTTTTTTTTATCCCATTCTCAATTCCACTATGATCTGGACCATTTTTCTTATGGAAATTTCTGGCAAACTTTCAGTCTTCTATGGAATCAGACTGAGCAAGCAAGTGTGTTTTAAAATCCAAATCAAAAAACTGTTCTTTACAGCCGACAACAACAGTCACATAATCATATTTGATCAGATCTAGTGTATTTTTTGTATTTTATACAGTACATTCCAGAAAGACCCGGAAAGTTCACTGGATGATGACAAACGTGGTCAGAAACTTCTACAAAGTTGAATGCTCTTGGAGTTCTTCTGGTTCCTTTAAGATGCATTTCATTCTAATGACTGTATGATTTCTGGGGAAAATATATGATCTTTCAAGAATGATGCAAAAATGTGCATTTTAATGTTTTAAAAATAATTTTTGGAGACCCCACCAGATAAATCCTTCCATGTGCACAGAGAGTTGTTCTCATAGGCTGTAGGGAGCTGCAGGACAACTAATAAAATCTCTATAGTTTGTCCAAGAAATATTATAGAAATATGATTTTATTCAGGAGCTCAGTAAGGCAGTGATTAGGTCAGCACAAATTAATAATGCATCTAAAGTTTATATAATGTTAGTAAGCTTGATCTTGCTGTAGTTTCATGAGCCGGGTTGCCAGGTAGAATATTTTGGACACTGCCAATAACGGTGCACCACTGTTAACATGTTTACTCTTAAAAAAGCCAGAATAAAAAATCAAGAAAGAAAAAAAAAAATGTTTCTCTTTTGAAATGGTTCATGCTTCCATGTTTCTCTGACAGCTTCCAACACAGTGCTGTTCAATTAAAACCGCACATTAAAAGACTTGTATGCCTTTTTTGTTTCATCCTGCAGGAGCCCAACACATAAACCCTGTCTGAAGCTGGTAAGCTATCTAAAAAACATTGACAACAACCAAAAAAAAAAAAAAACATGCACAGTTTGGATCGGTTCAATTCTGAATAATCATATTCACTTTTACAGTGTGAGTGTGAGAGATAGGAACACATGTAAGACACATGCTGTTATTCAGCTCATATTTGGTTGGGAAATGCCAGACCTGTCTCTGATTTTTAGTTGAAATGTGCCTGTGGCTAACAACCCTCCCAGCTGGCACATGACTAACCTCCAGTGTTGAAATGTGGTTGAAGTAATGTCAAATATTTTGTTCAAATAACTTTGAAACATTCAAATACCTTTAATGCTAAATGGTTGTAAAAAGGTTAACAAAATACTTTAGCAAGAAATTTTAGCAAGATTTATATATTGAATCAACATAATACCTTCAACATATAAAAGAATTATCTGCCTTAAAATGATTGTTATTGTTATTATTATTATTATTATTATTATTATTATTATTATTATTATTGTTGTTGTTGTTTTGTTGTTGATGTATGAATGTAGATATAATTAACTAATTAGCATTGTAATTCATTCTTATAATACAGTTCCTAATATAGATTAATATAGATTTCTCACAAAAAAATTTGAAATAAGTTATATTACATCATAGTTACATTATGAAGTCCATTTTTTTCTTTTCCATCCAGACCATACAGTCAGAGGAATGGTTTATGTGATCCAAACTCAGACAAAACAAAGTAATGCGGTCATCTTGTGCTATTGCACGGGCCTGTAGACTGTGTAAGGGCTTCTGTACATGCATATGACTCTGAAATTTCATGTTACGACTGAAGTTAAGCCAATATGTAAAAGGTAAAAGTCAATTCAGTAATATAAAAGGATATGACTTACATGCATGATGTAGATACTCTAAAGATAGATTAATTGCTAACACCACCATTTGGTATCTTTGAATCTTGAATCTTGGTAAGATAGGACACAAACAATGTAAGAAACCAAAGGAGCAGTTTAAACATTGAAGTTAATGAAGACATTGAAAGTTAACGTTATCAATAAATGATTCATCCTTGATCCATAATGTTGGTACACGCTGATATAAATGTACAAATGCATGCTGGGCATTATATTGCAACTAATATTGCACCGGAGAAAAAAAGTCTCACTCTTAGGAGAGTTATAATAGATGCGCCATTTATACAATTACAATTACAATGACATTACCTGTCTGCAAATTGTTCTGAGCCTCATAATTAGTGATTCCATTATCAGTTATGTTGTATGTGGCCGACAACAAGGGGAAAGAAAGTGACTCATAATCAGGTATTCCACTACCACTATGGTGCACATGCCTCACATATATATAGTTATATACATAGCCTGGTATTTTAATAGAATTCTCATTAGAACCATCATAAAGGTATTTTAGTTAGTATAGCAAGTCTGGTTGATGGTAGATCACACATTAATTGACTGCTACTACTGAGTGAGCTGCATTTGCCAATTTAATTATTCGGACACTTTATAATTATATTTTGCACCACACACCACACACCCCTGACCACACCGTCGAGACTTGAGGTTTGACTTGTCTTTGCCCTGCGGTGCTGCAGTGTTCAGCTTTATTGCATGCAGTAATCAGGGTTAATGTGCTCTGGCAGAGAGAAGAATGACCCTAAACGAATTAATGTTCTAAATTAAGATACCTAACAAAGTGATGAGAAAATAATTTCTTCTTTGCCTTTATGTCATTTCGTGTGGTTCTTTTTGTTTGGTTTAAATAACCTTTTTTAATATTTTAGCCACTTACAATCACCATACTTCACATATATTAGTGAGTAGGAAAAATATCCTTTGACATTCTTTTAAAAATAAATAAATAAACAATGGAATAAAAACAATTCTTTGTACTTTCAACTCTGATTGTACTATACCAGAGGTCAAAGGTCACCTGATGAACTTCATGCCAGCCGTTCTCATCTTGGCAGTTGATGCTAGCGTGCTCGTGGAGAAGAAGCTCGCAGCAGCCTGAGTCTCCACCCACCATGGCTGTGTGATACAGTGCTGACAAACCACGACTGTCCTTATAATCTGGTGATGCTCCCAACTCCAGCAGAGTCTGACAGGAAAGTAATGTTTGTGTTATTTTTTGAGTATCTTATTTGTACCACAATCTCTCCCCCTTCTTTCACTACACTAAACCCTTCCCATAAACCGTATGTAGTGTGTGAATAGCATGAACACATTTAGAATGGAAAACATATACAAATGATGTACCTAGGCACTACATGCAAAAAAGAAAGCTAAATACTTAAACGGCTCAATACTTGTTGCAAATAATAATAAGTGTTTACATTCAATTATTTCATCATTATCTAGGGAAAACTTTCTTGCTGTGAATCTCCCATTCTACTGCATCCCAAGGTTGTTCTACTGAACTCAGATCTGGTGACTGGGAAGGCCACTGAAGAAAACGGAACTCATTGTCATGTTCATGAAACCAGTTTGATGGTGGAGCTCACACACTGTTGCCAACAAACCCTAACCCTAACACCTAACCCTCACTAAATTCACGCTGGAGTGCTGAAACACTGCAGCAGAGTGGACAGTGAACATCTGCAATATCCCTCACCAAAAGAAGAGGAGACATATTCATGGGACATGGTGAAGCTGAGAGGTAAGCTGTCAGTCGCTGGATTCAATGTTGGTTATCTTTCGCTTGCTGTTGCAGATTCACCATGAAGGACGCCGACACCACTAACTTCTATTGACGCATGAGGGTATACAGTATACTCAGCAGGGTACACAGTATATTGACATTTTGAACACAAACTCTGCCCTTCCTTACCATTAGTGTGTATTTGTTGTTTGCACGAGCTGATCGGTGTAGGGATGTCATGCCATCTTTAGCTCTGAAATCCAGATGAGCTCCTCCATTCTTTAGCACCTTAATGATGTCACCCATGTTCTCCAGGTGAGCTGCGGATGTCAGAGGTGTCTCTGTGCAGGAAACACACACACACCCATACACACACACACACACACACCCACACACACACACACACACACACACACAGACACACACATACACACACACACTCTATTCAAATTTAATTGAAACTTGAACATTAGGTAACAAAATATGTATATATTAAATGAGTGTATACTTTCTCACAAAAAAATGACAAATGAGAATATTATATTATGAGAAATATTCAATGCTTAAATTCAAAACATGTGCATGCAATAAGGAAATGTCAGTGAAGCAACCAGCCACAGGACATGTGTGGAGACAAGCTCAGAATCAAAGACTCATATTGCTGAGTATGCCCAGGGGGTGATTCCTGACAGATCCACTGCTTTCATAGTGCCTACCAAAATTCCCTTGAGCGATCCTGCCCCTCTGGGCAGAATGTCCATTAAAACTCTATGTCATGTGGTAGGCTTTAAAACCCTATGTCATGTGGTTGTCTCTCATGCTGCCATCTTCCAGCAGAGCATGAAAGTAGACATAGGCATTTGAGAAGGTGCTGATGAGTTATGGACAGGCTCATCAGGGTTAGATGGCAGGTCTGAAAAGGGGTCTGTGGAAGTAGACCATGGTGGGTGCATCATAAGCCTCAGACAGGTATATGATATGTGAGGCAACCTCATCAGCCTCAGGCATTAACTGGACATGGTAGGCCATGCTGTCTGCCTCTAGCTGGCAGAAAAAAGCCACCTTATCAGCCTCTGGTTAGAGATCAGCTAAGGACACTTCCCCGTCAGCCTCTAGTGGAAGCTCTGCAGGGGAGGCCACAGTGTTGTTCTCTGCCTGGAGTTTTGATGTGTTGAGTGCTCTGAAAACAGTTGCATGGATTCTGCCACTGAGCCCCAAAAATTTAACTCAGGCCACCCATATCCACTCACAGGAGGCATGTGAATTCTGCCATACTTCCCAGGGAAAGGTTTCTTTGCATAACCTTGAATTCTACCCACAAATGGACAGGCTGTTCCCACAAGAAGCACACTCACTGCATCTCCTCCAGTTGTACACTGACCAAGCACTGAATACACCTTACAGGCTTCTAGAAGGCATTTGAGTCAACCATATCTACCTTGAAAGGAGATCTTGGCCCTATTCCCGATCTTACAGAGTCCAAGATCTCAGTGTCATTACTCTGTACCAAGAAGCTTAGTTCTTCGTGGGCAAAGTTGCTAGTAAAACAGACACAAAAGGGGTTCTACTGGCCTTCTGTTTTCCTTTACCAAAGAAACATAGTATTCTTATATTAGTAAACATCAGTTTTTTTCCAAACCTGAAACATTAAAACTAGTTTCAGGAGACCCTTCCCATGCCATGAGTAGAACATGTTGTTCAAACTATGCTGACACTGGACTGTTCATCCTCACAAAATCCTTGGACCTACTCTATGCTTATATTTATTGTCCCATTGCCACTGCAAATCCATGGTCAAGTATTCCAGTTCAAGCTGGTAGGTGCAGACAGGTAGCCTCATCTCCTCTGATGGATAGTAGAATCATGATAAGGACAGCACAACAAACTCCTTTGTGCTCTCAACCAAGGGGCAAGCTCACAAAAATATCACTAGCTATCACATAATCCTGTGGATCAATCTATTTACCCTGTAGCCTTCAGTGAGGATGAACCTTCAAAAGCATTTTGGGCTGTGGTGTGTAATTTGCAGTGGTATTTGGGCTGGAGGGCGGCCATTTAGAGAGCAGCTGTTTATTACTACTAAACATTAGACCACTGCTAATACCGGGTGTCATCATTTTAGCCCTGACTCATTTTTTGACATGCCACTCAAGGAAGAACATCTATTCCCTACGGGCTAATTAAGGTGTCAGTTCAGGATATCTGTGCTACTGCTACTTGGATGTTACCTGCACCTTTATCCAGATTGTAAATAAGCTTAACATTCCATGAGTCTTGTTCCTCATTCCACACTAGTACATACACCTTCCCTGGCTATTAGAAGGTGTCACAAAATGGAGGCTCAGACAGATGCATTTGCAGGAAGGGTAGTTTATTAAAGTAATATGAAACACAAAAACACTAGCCACTTATAATCAGAAAACAGGAACCAGTCTGGTCAGGTAACCAGCGATCAGGACAGACAGGGTTATGCAAAACACACAAAACAGTTTGTATTTTTTGTAATTGTAATTGTAATTGTATTGTGTTGTTGAAGTGGAAGTGGAGCCCATGGTTGTAGGCCAAGGCATGAAGGGAGATGGAATTTGAGAATTGGATTAATTTAACACAACCGCACCAATCCTAAGCATTCAACCTAATCTTGATAATTCTTGAAAATTTTACACAAGTTCACTTGAGTTAACTGTTACTGTAAGACAAATGTATTAAATAAAACACAATTATACACCTGTTAATTGTCTTGCAAAAAAGAAGTTCTACTTGTTAGATCCATGCGGTGAAGAGTGGACAATAGAAGTGTTATTGTGTAGTGAATAAAATATTAGCGTCTTATATTCAGTGTGTGTGTGTTTGAAGGGGTTGTACCTCCTGTTTCTGAATCATGGTAGTTCGGGTCAAGTCCTTTATCCAACATTTTTGAGATTTTCTCTGACTGGCGGTTTTGTATGTAATCCATAAACTTCCTCAGATTGGCCTAAAGTAAGACAGAGAGACAGATAGACAGACAGACAGACAGACAGACAGACAGATTGATAGATAGATAGATAGATAGATAGATAGTGAGAGCAAGTGAGAGACTTTTCCTGTATTTTTCGGGCCAGTTATAAATAGGTAACAGAACAGCTCCCCATACACTTTTTTTTTAAGTAAGAAACAGGAGAAGTAAAGGGAAGCAAATGAAGGTCACACATGATCCATATGATCACATGAAATATGAGCTGGTATATACAGACAGTGCATTGACTGTCAAAGTATTCAGACTCCCTTCATTATTTTCAGTTTTGTTATTCTCAGCCTGATATTACAATTGTTTCAATTCATTTTGTTTTCTCATTAAGCTACACTATGGCTGTCATTCTTCATTAGCTAGCAACTTTGTTAGCAATTGTGTTTAATCAAGCACACAAAAATAAGTAAATGAATAAATATCCATCAATTTATTCTACACAGGCTTGCAAGGAACCTGGAGCATTCCCAGGAGACACAAGGCAGAAGGCGGGGGACACTCTGGACAGGTTGCCAATCTTCATGCAGACTTTATACAATAGGCACAATTTAGAGAGGCCAATCAGCCTACAATGTACAATATGTCTTTGGACTGGGGAAGAAACTGGAGTAGATGGAAGAAACCACAGGAAGAATATATAAACTCTATACACATAGAGTAGAAATGGGAATCAACTCCCCAACCCCAGACACGTCAGGAAAACTTGCATATA
>JAOTRN010000032.1:7004851-7027852 GCA_028566695.1 Bagroides melapterus
ATGATCGTATCAGTGATTCCTGATACGATCATCAATCTTCTCAAGCTTTTTAATGAATAGCTGATAGACTCAAATACATGCTTCTCATATCATCTGTACTATATTCAGCCAACAAGAAAGGACTTCACAGTGAAAAGTGAGTGAAAATCCTAGGACGATCATAGAATTACCTCAGCTCTACCAGTTCTGCCTGGAATCCAAGAACGTCTTTTTCACACTGTTGTTTGAGAGCGTTTGCTTGTTGTAGTGCCCTCTGTTGGTCATCATATTTCTGTTTCAGCTCTACCAGCTTGGCATTCTGAGACTGCAAATTTCCAACCTCCTTAAGCTGGAAGACAAAAATGAAGAGAAATGTACTTGAAGAGCTAAGACAGCAAAAATGCTGAAAAGAGACTTAAGCTGTTTAATGTCCTGTCCCATTGCTTCAAGCCATCTCCTTGTATTTTATAACACTGTAAATGTACAAAACTCCAACTCATCTGCACTAAAGGGGCTTTCACACTGGCAGTTTTGTTCAAATCAGAGCATAGTTCACATGAAAAACTGGTAAAGCTGTCATGTGGACCAGGAAGTACACCATGGAACTAAACTGGAGGCTACTTGTCGGAGAAGGTCTGAGTTTGGTTGCACAGGAACTGTGCTACAAATCATGTCAAAGTGAACATGCTTGTGTCCACACTTATTCAGGTAGCACGTTTTAGCTGATGACATCATAAATTTTTCCAAAATGTACATGTTCTATTAGTGGCAGGGGACCGTTTTGGGACAAAGAAAAGGTAGGGTGCCCTGCTGCAAATAACAGCACCAAAATAAAAAAAATAAAAAAAAAATTAAATATGGCTGTGTTCACAATTGCACCGGAATTAAGTAATATAGTTAAGTACGTCTGAAACTAGACCAGCGCTTGCAGGGGCACCAGAAACAATCACTGATTTGGAGTTAAGCAAACATGCCGAGTGTGCAAACCACCTGAATCTCAGTGAAGAATAACATCAACAATACAAAAAGGAAACAGCCCTTCCCAAGCCTGGTGCTCAAGAGATGGAAGAAAGGGGACAGCTATTTTTTTGATTCAGACTTGGGTCAGGACATTTTGAACCAAAAAGGTAAGAGACAAAACCCCATGCTCTTAGCATATCCAAGTGAAGCCATACCAAAGCACACCAACCAGAGCAGACTTGCATGCCCTTAACAAATGCCCACATGCCACAAGTATTACTCAATCTAATCACAGACACAGCCCAGGACTCACCAGGCCATCTCTCTCAGTCTGAAGAGCACCAACACTGATGTTAAGGTTATTTGAATCCTCCAATTTGACAGACTTCAGTGGTTCAGGGCTTGTTTGCTGTCTATATTCGACTTCCTTCTTGGCCTTCCTGAGGTCCTCCATTAGTCTGTCTCGGTCAGATTGAAGACTGACCATCGCTTTAGAAAACGCATTAACCTGTCTGATATAGGAGCTCTTCTCCAGCGATGCCTGTTTAAGCTGGGCCTCTTTCTCAGATACAGCTTGTGAAAGATCACCCACCAGTGCAGATAATTTGGAATGCGGGTCTTTGCTTTCCAGTGCCAGAAGCTTTTGGACCAAGATGCTCTTTTCTGTAGCGAGAGCAGATATTTCAGAGGTGGATTCATTCAGCTGACGCTCATATTTATTCACGGATGCTGTAGCCTCCCTGAGTTCTTCATCGTATCTGCTGCGTAGAATCTTAAACTCATCTATGAGCTGATCCCGGTCATTTTGCAGTGCTGCCATGGCTTTTCCAAGCGATTCATTCTGAGATTTCAGATTCTTGTTTTGGCTTTTAGCTTCAGACAAATCTTGCTCTGCATGCATAAGATTTCTGGCCAAATCTGCAACCCTCTGGTCTGCAGTTTCTCTCTCATTTCTCATTAAATTAAATTCACGCTCAAAAGCGTTTAATTCTTGGTTATACTTTTCTTCAGCCTCTGTCAACTTTCTTTGAGACTCTTTGACTGTTTCCTTTAGGCTCTTGTTTAAGTCATCTGCGGCCACTTTTTGGGAGAACAACCTTTGCTGAAGTTCATTACAGTCAGAAGCTTTTGCTGCTATGGCTTTCTGTAAATCAGCAATGACTTTACTCTCATTTGTTTCCTGTCTCTCCTTCTGTAAGGCTGATAAACTGTTTTGCAGTTCTTGCACCTGAGAATGTAGGTTTGCTTTTTCTTCTTTTAAGGCTTTGATTTCCTCTGCTTCCTTCTGTACCTCTAGGAGGGCATCACGATGATGCATTTCAACCGTTCGTTTTTGGTTCTCAAGGTTCCTTATGGAATCCTGCTGCTTTTTGAGGAGATCCTTCAGCTGGCTGTCTTTAAGGGATAGCACCTGGTTTAAATCCTCTCTGTATCTGATAAGCTGAGCTTTGAGCATGGCATTCTCTGAATTGAGATCATCCATCTGATGAAGAAGGGTTCTGATCTCTTGCTTTAAGCTCTTGGTCACACTCTCAGTGGATTCTTCTTTACACTGCTCTTTTATCTGCTTTAATTCTGAGGTCAAATGCTCTTTTTCAGCTTGCAAAGACAATACTGAGTTTCTTAAGGTGGCAACATTTATTACCATCTGTTCCTTCTCCTGAGCACATCTGTCCAATCTTACCTGAAGACTTCGGACTTTGCTTTCTAAAGCTTTTGCTTCTTTCTCAGAACTTTCGTGCTTCGTATAGAGAGCAGTCAATCTGTCCTCATACCCTGCTAACTGAGCACGATGATTAGCCTGAAGCTGCTCCAGATACCCTGACAACTGTCCATCTTTTGAGGTTAACAGTGAGGATATCTCAGAATCTTTGCTTTGAATAAGAGATTTCAAGTGCAAAGAAATAGCTTCTTGCTTTTCCAAGTCAACGAGAAGCTTGCTATACTGGGCCTGGGCTACAAGGAGCTCAGATTCTTTGTCTGCTAACATTTTAGATGAGTGCTCAAGACTGGATTTTACTTGGGAAATGGAATATTTTTGCTCGTCGACTTGTTTCACAAGTCTGTTTTTATCATTTACTAACCTCTCGAATAAGGCACTTTGTTCAGCGGACCGTTTTGTAAGAATCTCAAGGTTTTGATTGAGTTCAGTATTGCTTGCACGCATTACAAACAGCTGCCTCTGGTGTGCTGCGGCTGCAACCGAATATTCGTTCAAAGTCCTCTCCAATTTCCGGTTAGTAATCTGTATATCATTTAACACCCTGGCTTTCTCCCTATTGTCCTCTGACAATTGAGTAATAACCAAGCTTTGTTCAAGGAGCTGGCTATCCTTATCATGCAAGACTTTATGAAACACATTGTCCCACTGCTCTGTAGCGTTGCCAATGTTTGGATCTACACTTAACACTGCCAGCTTGGCCAAATTGGTCTCTGCTTCTTTCTGCAGGGTTTTAAGCTGCAAATCTTTAGACTCCACTTGTTTGTGCAAGGACATATTAACTTGAGCTTCCCTGTTATTCTGCTCTTGCAAGTCGTTGATCTGTTTCTGCAGCTCAGCTCGCTGTTCTTTTAAAAGGGCTTGCTGCTGTTCTGCCATTTTTTCCAAGGACTTCTCCCTTTCCGCCAACTCAAATTCGGACTGTTCTTGCCTCTCTGCAAGTTTCTCTTCAAGTGCATCTTTCTCAGAGGATATTCTGGACAGTTCCTTTCTGGTCTCATTGAGGAGGTTTTTGTGAGTTTTGAGTTCTTTTTCAAGACTTCCATTCTCCTTCTGCAAATATGTGACCTTCTCAGTCATGTCTCTGAGCTCCTTCTGTACCTGCTGTTGTTGGGTCTCAGAGTGCTTTAGAGACCTTTCTAGATTAAGAATCAATTCCTGATATTTAATACAATCTTGTTGTAGCTGGTTGAGCTCTTGATGCTTCTCTTTTAGCAGCTCTTGTAGTTCTTTCTTCATGTTTTTAGAACCTTCGCTGCCTCTTTGCAACACTTTGAGCTTTTCTTCAAATTCTTTTACAAGCTTCAAGTGCAACTGTTCCTTTTCTTGACAAAACTTTGCCTTGTCTTCCTTGACTTCCATGAGCTGAGCTGAGAGCTGCAATTTTTGCGTTTGCAAGACATTAACTGCCTCGGTCAGTTCGTCAATTCGTTCAGAATTTTTCAGAAGCACCGTCTCCAAATATTCGTTCTCATTTTTTACTTTATCAGATGTCTCTTGGACATTCTCAAGTTCCTCTTGCAGCATACATTTATCATCTTCCAAAATCTTAACCTTTTCACTTAGGTTTATGGTTTCTTGTCTGTTTTTCTCGATTACGTGCTTAAGATCTGATATAATTTTGTCCAGCTTTCTCACTTCTCCTTCATGGTCATTCTCTGCCTGTTTTAGTTTCTCAGCAAGATTTGACTTCTCCTTTTCGAGTAGCGCAACCATTTCAATATGCACCTCTAAATCTGTTTTTTGGGTCTCTATTTGTGCTGCAAAAGATCCGTTCAAACTATGAGCTTCACTTAATTTGACCTGCAGACTGCTTTCAGCTGATTCCGACTCCTTGTGCCACTGCTCAAGAGATAAGCTTGTTTCTTTGAGTTCCTTTGCTAAAATCTGGTTCTCCTGCTGAAGTTTGCACATTTGTCCTTTGAGCTCCTCGGATGATTCTTGAAGAGACTTGATCTCACTTTCCAACCTACTATTTGTTAAAGTCAATTCGTCGACCATGCATTTTTGTTTGTCATCAAAAGATAGTAGGTCTTTTCTTATCTTTTCATTTTCCGCTTCAAGCTCCTCGATCTTTAGTTGCTTCACCTTGGCAAACTTTCTCATTTTTTCTTTCATTTTGTCATTCTCTTCCTCTAATTCAGCAATCTGTTTTTTAAGAATGTCTCTTTCAGATTCATATTTGTGAGACTTTAAAAAAGCTTCCTGTCTCTCTCTCTTAGCACCTTCAAGAAGCTGCCTCATCTTGTCCATTTCACTGCTGACATTCTCATAAGCTTGGAGGAGAGATTCATATTCCTGCTTCAAATCAGCATGCTTGGATTTCCATTCAGACAACTCCTCAGTCTGCGAGTCTTTAAGGGATTCCAGTTGACACGAAAAGGCTTGCTTCTGTTGGGTGATGTTCTCGATTGTGAGTTTAAGGCTTTCACAGGCCGCTGATAGGTTGTGATTGTCGCTCAGGATTCGATCCACGTCGCTGCCAAGGTTCAGTTTTTCAGCACGTAACTTGGAAACGTTACTTTCCAGTTCGTTTTTCTGGAGTCTGAGGTCAGAAACAATGCTTTTTAGAGATGACAGTTCACTTTGTGCATGTTCATTCTTCAATTGTAGCTTCTGGATTTCTTCCGTGAAGGCCCGGTTCTCTTTCAAAAGCTCCTTGCGAGAAATCAAAGCAGCTTGAAGTTTTTTCGTTAGCTGATCTACTGACTTATTATCTCCAATTTCTGCTGGTTTCTGTTGCCGCTCAGTAACTTCTATTCTCATTTTCTCCATTTCAACCTCATGGAAATGAATCTGTCTCTGAAGTTGTTGTTCTAGAGCAGATATAAGTGCCTCCTTTTCTGAAAGCAGAGACTGAAACTCTCCCTCATTTAAAGTGGATTGATGATCACAAGTTACTTTCGAGTTTTCAGGTGGTACAGATGGTTTATCGCCTGATGCTGTGTCAGTAAATTTGGTCTTAATTAGAAGCTCCTTGTTTTGTGTTTCAAGTTGCTTCAGCCGTGACTCAAGTTGGGTGTAATTCTGTCTGGATTTTTCAAAGTCCACCATGCAGCTCTCTTTTTCTCTCCCTAGAGTTTCTATTTCCAATTTCAGTTGTTCAGCTTCAGATTTTGCTTCTTGCCACTGGGAATGTTCTTCAGAAACTTGCTGTTGAGCTACGGTTAATTTGTTCTGTAAAACTTGTAGTTGTTCTGATCTCTGAGCGACCATTATTAAGGCAGACTCCAGTTCTGTTGTTACGACGTCTCTTTCATGACAAAGTTTTTCTAATTCACTCTGCATCTCGTTTTTCTTGCATTCTTCAGCTGCCTTTACACTTAGTTTTAGCTCTTCAAAAGATGCCAGTTGATTCTGATGCTCAGTCTGAAGTTTGGCCATATCTTCTTTAAACTGCTCTAGTTGTCTTTCAGTTGTTTGAATGTACAACCTCTGTCGTTCAATTTCTTGGCTCTTCTCGTGGATCTCTTTAACAAGTTCAGATCTTTCAAACAGTGACTTCTCAACCCCTTCGCTGGATTGTTCCTCCAATTTAAGCAGTAGCTCATCTTTATGGGCCATTTCATATGTGATCTTTTCCAATTTCTGTTTAAGACACTCAAGCTCTTCATGAAGGACAGCTGACCGTTCTTCAAAGGATGCATTAAGGGAATCCAGTTGGTCTTGTTGGTCAGACTGAAGCTTGATCCTACTTTGTTGCAGGTTCTTAAGATGCTGTTCAATACTTTGGATGTAAACCTTTTGTTTTGCAATTTCCTCAGTTTTCTCTGTGATTTCTACAGCAAGTTCAGATATTTTTTCTTCCATTTCTTTTGATTTTTTTTGCAAGCTGACTAGTAATTCATCTTTATGAGACAATTCAGATTTCACATTTTCCAAGTTTTGTTTAAGACACTCCAGCTCTTCAAGAACTGAAGATTTTTGCCCTGATTGTGTTTCTAAGGATGCTTGTAAATGCTGCCCTGCTGTTTCTCTTTCTTCAGTGCCTCTGTCGAAGGCCTCTACTTTGTCTTGCAGACATTTTAAATTCTGAAGTGCACATTCCAGCTCTTGAACTTTGAGATCATAGCCTGATTGGACAGCTATAAACTCCTGCCTTTGCTGGTTGTGCTTCTCCTGAAGAGATGTGAAATTTGCCTTGAGACCACAAAGCTCATCATTTAACAATTTTTGATTTTCTTGAGATTTTTTGCGGGCCAACAATGCAGCTTGAGCTTTCTTCTGAAGCTCGGATTTCTCTTTCTTTACCTTTGCCAACTCACTTTCTAATTCTTCAGTATGTGATCTCTCGCTTCTTGCATCCTTGTCGGTCATGCTGATGTCTTTCTCAAGTTGCTCAAGTTTGGCCACCAATTTCAGCTTCTCGTTCTCAAAAGCAACGTCTTTTTCATTGCTGGTCATTTGAAGCTGATCAAATAAAAGCCTCTGTTCTTCTAGTTTCTGGAAGGTGAAGCTCAAATTCTCCTCCTGTTCCTTTAGTCTACCTTGTAAACAATGAGCACTGTCTTCCATTTGCAGTATGATCTGCTCTTTGTCTGATATAAACAGCAACAACTCGGTGATTTTACCGTCTTTATCCTTCAACTGCTGACTAAGTTCAGAAACAGCTGTGTCGTGTTCTTCTTTGAGAAAGTTTGTTTGTGTCATTAGTTCTTCCAATTTCTCCTGCAAAGCTGGATCTTCTACTTTGTTCTCTGCACTTTTTGCATTTTGATTCTCATGTTCCTCTATTTTTTTTAGCAACTCTTTTCTGACAACAAGTGCTGCTTGGAGCTTTTTCTTCATGGCCTCTTTTTCTTTAGTTACTTTGGAGATTTCAGATTTAAGTTCTTTGCTGTCTTTCACCAAAGCCTTGTTTTCAGATTCTTTCATTTCTATTTGACTTTGGTAAAGAGAGAGATTTGCTTTTGACTCTTCCAATTGTGAAATCAGACTGTTGATCTGCTCATCATGTTTCATCCTTTCATTTGAAGCAGATGCAACCACTTGTGTTATTGACGTCTCCCTCACTTTTAGCTGCTGGCTGAGTGCTGTGAGCAGTTCTTTTTGCTGACTGATCTGAATGCTCATACAACTGAGTTCATCATCTTTCTTTTGGATGAGTGCCTTGTGTTTCAAACTAGCCTCTTTGAGCATTTCAGATTTCTGGATTTCTGTCCTGAGTTTTTCTTCAAGCTCTTCAATGCTTTTAGACAAAAATGTGATCTTGCCTTCGTTCTCACTGTTCCTATCTAGACCCTCCACATGCTTTTGCCCTAGCTCCCTATTCAATTCAGCTAATTCCTTCTTAAAGGAGGACTCTTGAGACTGATTGACTTCTTGTAGCTGTTTAATGGTTGATTGTAAGGAAACTCGTTCTTCTCTGAAAGCCACTTCTTTATCTGACATGCACCGTGTTAAATGCAATACCTCATTCTGAGCATACTCTTTACTTTCTACCAGTTTCTTGAGCTCTATTTGCTTATCATTTAAGGCCTGCCTTAATTCGATATTCTCCCTATCCTTTGCCTGAATGGTGGATACAATCTCCTCTAATTTGCTTCTACTCATTAGAGCATCTAATTCTTTTTCCTTAAGTCTCTCTGAGCCCTGTTCTATAGACAGCATTGCTTTGGCTAACTTTTCATTTAAATGATCTAGGTCCTGTTTCAGAGCATGCACTTTACTGTCTTTGGAAATCAGTTCATGCTTGATTTCTTTGAGTTGCTTAGCAAGGACATTCTTAGCCTGCGTTTCCCTGTCAAGTACTGAAAGCCACTCTTTTTCAGACTCTTGAAGAGTTTGTTCAACTCTCCGAACTTCTGATTTCAATCCGGTGATAATATCATTTTTGGCACTAACCTCGACCTGCAGTTGCTCCATCTCTGTCTTCATTCTGTCCATGTTACTGTGTTGCTGTTGACTCTGAAGCTGCAGCTGTTCTTGTGTCCTCTGAATCTCATAACTGTAATTCCTACTGAATGCCTCTTTTTCGAGGAATAATTTTTGGACCTCCTCTTCCTTCTTTGTCCTTTCATTGTTGACTCGATCTAGCTCCTGCTTGGTCAAACGGTTTTCCTCTTGCAGCGTCTTACACAGCTCATTTATTTTCTGCATCTCTGAGATAGTGTGCTCTGTATGCTTTACCTGAGCAGCGTATTGACTATTAATAGCATGCAGAGCCAGTTCCCTTTGCTCAAGGCTCTCAGTCAGGGAATGAACCTGAGCTGCAACTTGAAGGTGTTGCTCCTTTAATCTCTCGATTTCTATAGTCAGGGCATTGGCATTCATCTGCTGAGAAACTAACGTATCATCCTTTTGCTTCAGAACTTCAGCATTAAACAATCGCAGCTCTTGGACCTCATTCTGCAAAGATGACGACTCCTGTTGAAGGGTGTGAATTTGTCCGTCTTGCTCATTAATCGTATGGTATAGGTTCGACAATTCTTCGTTTTTTTGGGACAACAGATTCTTGGCTTCTTGAAGTTCTTCCACTTGAAAAGCAAATTTATCCTGAAGGTTTGTTAAGGCACTTTGCTTCTCATCTATCGATATGGAAAGCCTCATAGACTCTTCCTTCAGTGCCTGAGTTTGACTCTGCAGCCCAGACACTAGCTCTGTACTTTCCATAAATTGACTCTTCAACAAGTTAGCCTCCTCAGCCTTCATCTGAAGATCCTGAAGAGCTTCAGATTGGTTCACCACAGTGTAGCTGCTTTCTTCCAGGGCTGCTTTGAGTCTTGATACCTCCGCAAACTGGTCACTGAGCTTGATGTTCAACACTGAAACCAGTTCTTTAAGTTGGGACAACTCTTGTCTTAAGTTGACACTCTCTAAATCTTTGACCTTCAGGGTTTTGTTCAGGCTGCTGAGCTCTGTAGAGTGTTTAGATGAAGTCTCAAGAAGGGCCTGATCTTTCTCAGCTAGTGTGGCCCTCACTTGTGTGATCTCTGAGGATAAGCTTTGCGCTTCACAAGTCAGTTTGGAAATGGTGTCTTTAAGTTTGTCAGTGTTGGCCTTCATGCTCATCTGCTCCTCTACTTCGTTCTTCAACAGAACATCCTTTTCAGCTAGAGCAGAACTGAGGCTGTCATTTTTCTCAAGCAATACCTGCAAGTCCCCCTGTAATTTAGAGATGACCTCCATGTCAGATTTAATGTGTGCTTTAGACACTTCTATTTCTCCTGTTATCCTTTCACTCAATTGAGCAATCTCTTGTTCTTTCTTGAGCAGTAAGACATCTTTCTCCTGCAGTGATTTTTGTAAGTTCTGAAGATCCCTCTGTAGTTCAGCTATGGCTTCCATTTTCTGGCTGATTTTATCCTCGTCGGATTCAAATCTGACCTGTAATTGACTTAAGAACATCTCCTGTTGTTTAAAGGACTCCTCTTTTTGCTGAAGTTCCAGATGTAAGCTTTTGGCCTTGGAACGCTCAGTTCCTAGCTGCTGTTTCAAACATGTGAAATCTGCATCCATGTTGGACAACTGATTCTGAAGAGCACAGATTTCTTCGTGTCTTAAGGAAACCTCTCTTTCCGAATTCTGGAGTTTGGAGTTCAATGAACTATTTGCCTCATTTAGCGCCTGAACCTTATCCTGAAGATTCACCAGCTCAACTTGTTTCTGGCTCAGCTCCTCTTTCAGCATTACACTCTCTGCCGAATGACTCTCCAAAGAATGTTTAAGATGCTCGTTGTCTGAAAGAAGCTTTGTGACATTGTCGCTCGTAGTTGCTAACTGGCCATTAAGTGAAACCAGTGACTCATTTCTCTTGTTGAGCTCATCGGTGTGATTACAACATTCACTTTCTTTCACTCTCAAGTCCTGGAGCAGTTGTGAACATTCCCCTTTAAGCTTCTCATTCTCACTTTGAAGGTTTGTGGAAAGCTCTCGCTGATGATTAAGCTCGCTTTGTAAGGAAGAACACTCCTGTGACTGCTGTTGTAAAACTGCATCTTTCTCCAGAAGTCCTGACTTTAAAGCAGTACCCTGTTCCTGAAGTAATGAGAGAGTTTCTTGCAGGTGAGTAAGCTGTTCCTGATAACCCATAAGCTGTTTGCGTAGATCTGAAATGACAAGGTCTTTTTCAGCAAAACTGATGTTAAATTGAGAATCTGACAACTTCAGCTGCTCATTCAAGTGGTTTATGGACTCTCTGCTCTCCTGCAGCTGTCTTAAGAGAGATTCACATTCGGTTGTCTTTTCAAATATGGCTTCCTGGGTTTGCTTGTTTGTTTTGCTTAACTCTTCTTTGTCTTTAAGCAAGCCTTCTATAATTTTTCGGTTTTCTCCATGCTGCATCTCAAACCCAGATAGTTTGTCATTTATCAAGTTCCGTTCCTTTGCTAACTCCTCTTTTTCATTTTGAATGGTACTATTTTGCTCAGTAAGGATGGAAATCTTAGCAGCAAGTTTTTCCCTCTCTTCCAGAGCCGTCGCTACCTTCTTATCCATTTCGGACACAACCTGACTCAGCTCAGCTAGATCCTTCTCCTTATTCTCATATAAAGCTCTTATCTGTAGATTCTGTGTGCTCAGGGCCTGAATGTTGTTATGAAGCTCAATGATATTAGCCTGCCTGACAGTTATTTCTTCAGTCAGATTCTTATTACTGGCAAGCAACTCTTCTAGGGATTTTTTCATGCCGCCATTTTCAGCCTCAAGCTTGGCGTTAAGCTCATTCGTGGTCCCTAACTGAGTGCTGAGGGAAGAAAGAGATGTGTTCCTCTTGTCCAGTTCATTTAGATGGCTTTGACACTCACTAGTCTTATCACTGAGAGCTGTGGTTTGTTCCTGAAGACTGTGATGGAGTTGGGTACATTCTTCTCTGAGGGAGTTACATTCAGTTTGAAACGCTGAAAAAAGATTCCTCTGTTGTACAAGTTCACTTTGTAAAGCTGTGAACTGGGAAGCTTGTTGCTGTAAAAGACTATCCTTCTCTGATTCTCCTGAATTCAAACTCTCTTGCAGCTGCATGATTTGACTCTGCTGGGTGTCTAGCTGTACATTTTTCTCAGTAAGAGCTCTCTCATTTTCTGATATTTTACAGTTTAATTGGTCAACCTGAGTGTTCAAGGCCTCAAATTGGCTTTGTAAACATCCAACCAGCTCTTTACTGTTCTCCAGTGATTCCTTAAGATGAATACACTCACCTGTTTTCTCCAACAGATGTTCAGAAAGCGACTGCTTGCTTTGCTCAAGCTCTGTGGCTCTATCATTAAGCTTTTCCTTATCTTTAAGAATGTTTTCTACCATTTTCCCATTTTCCACTTGAACCGATTCAAGTTCTTCTGTTTTCCTCAGCAGCATGTCTTTCTCCTCTGAAACGTGTTGCAGCAACTGAACCTTGTTCTCAACTTCCTGCTTAAGAGTGTGATTCTCTTTGGTGAGTTCGTCCACTCTGGACTGTAGGTTGACATTCTGGTTTTGTACTACATCCATTTTTTCCTGGGATTCTTGCAAAAGCTGTGTTTGGGTCTGTGAATTCTCCTCAAGAGATTTTTGAATTTCATCCTTAAGTGATTTCACCTTTACCTCCAGCTTGGAAATAGTCTTCATTTTGCCAGCCAAATCTTTTTGCAGTACATTCTTTTCTTCTTCTGCCTTTTCCTGTACAATCCTCAGCTTTTCCTCCAGCGACATTATAGTCACTAGTTTCTCTTCAACCCCTAGCTTAACCTGTTCCTGGCACTCGACCTGTGCTTGAAGCTGACTGGACAGAGACTGAAGCTCTTTATTATATTTTGACACGTCTGCCAACAGCTTGTTGCGTTCTTCCTTGAGAGTCTTCATCTCCTTCTCGTGGGTCTGCTCACGGTCAAGGATCTGCTCTTTAAGCTGCTCATTTGAATTTCTTGTCTCCTTTAGCTGAGCAAGAACCTCCTCCGAGTCTTGACGTTTTTGAGTAGCAGCAAGCATTTGTTCCTTCAGTGATGAAATTTGAGTTTCACATTCGGTTTGGTGAGCACGCTGACTTGTTTGCAGCTTCTGAATTTCCATGTTGAGATCTTGGATCATCAGCTTGTTTTCTTCCAGTTGATTGAGCAGTTCCTTCGTTTCATTTATCTTGGCCTCTTTTTCTTTACGGGCCTCGCTTAGATCATTCTCTGTGACCCTGAGTTGTTCTGTCAGCTCAGCTATTTTCATATTAAGGGAATGCTGGTCAGAAGACTGTGAATCTCTAATAATACGAGCTTCCTGTTCAGATTTCAAAAGAGCACTCTCAATATGAACCAAATCCTCCTCTTTATGCCTTATCTCCTGTTTAAGCTCTTGTATTTGCTCTGCATATTCTACCATGTTGCCTGAAAGAGCTGAAATTTCTTTGTCCTTGTCTGCAATAATGTCTTTGAGGCTGTCAATTTCTCGTTCACAGCTTTGGAGATCGTGAATAAGCTGGGCTCTTTCTTCTAAATGTGTGGTGTTCAGCTTGTCCAGCTCATCAGTGGTTTGATCCAAATCGCTCTGCAATGATTCAATTGTAGCTTCTTGTCTCTGTGTCTGAAAAGTCATCAAAAAAAAACAAAAAAAAGGTCAAATAGTGTCACTTTATACCATTTTCTGAACTACTACTATACCTGAATAAAAGATATCTACATACATCACAGTGACATGGGAGGGATTTTAATCTTCAACCAAATGTTCAATTAACATTGAATACTTAGTAAATAGTACTTCCTTGTTTCCCAAGCCGAATGTCTCACACCAAAAACCAGCAACAAAAAGAACAAATTCATACTTCCACTATGCAAACATGCTTTCATTTTTATATAAACTCACTGGCCCACTGTTATAAGGAACACACTTCTAACCAAGTGGCACCAGATCAATCCATAAAATCATACAGATACAGATGGAGAGCTTCATGTTTGCATCAAACATCAAAATGGGGAAAAATGTGATCTCTTTGATTGTGGCATGGTTGTTTATGTTTCAGAAACTACTTTTTTGGGATCTTCACACAAAAACATGCGCAAATAAGAAAACATTCAAATAATCAAACACACACACACACACACACACACACATATTCTTTTGATATCATTTCTAGGACTCCATAGTTGTTTGCCTACCTACACACTTTATTCCCTACAAAGCAACACAGCCTGGTCTAAAAACCTGCACTCTGACATCTGTGTACAGCAAACAGTGTTGGAACAAGCCCAGGAAAATAGAGAAAGACCTTAGCTATCCAAACAGTAGACATTGTGTTGGTGAAGCACTTTTGCTCTGTGAAGACCAAATGAGAGAATATTGAGCAGTACATCTCACAGTCCATGCAGGTCCTCAACCAGGACAACACTTTGCATTTAAACTTGGACTTTACCAAAAGTTGATTTTGCACAGCATATATTTCACCAAAACTGCACAGATCTCTACTTTTTCTTCTGTCACCCATCCATTCATTTTTAAACTTTATTTTAGTCTTCTTAAATCTTTATATTAGTTATATATCTTTATATTAGTTATATATACCTTTATATTAGTTCTATTTAGATTTTTATTGTCACTCTATTTATATTCTACTTTTACATGGACACTTATTTCCCATAATACTGTGTATGTGACCAATAAAATATGAATTTGAAAACTGCACCCAATGGCACACATCTGAACTTTATTCATTAGTCATTCTGTTCTGCCACAGATTTGTATTCATATACTACATTTTTCTATTTAAATACTTTCTACATATCTTTGCCTTTCCTTTTTTTACCTGTATAGTTAAATTCTATATTATTGCAATTCTTTACTTAGTCTATTTTTATTTGATTGCAATGACAGATTAAAATAATGTTGTGTTATTGTGTATGGTTGTCAATGTGCCCAATAAAATTAGAATTTGAATATGAACAGCAGTTCTTGTTGAAGATAAAAACATATTTAGTCTGTATCTTAAAGTAGATGCAGTTACTAAGATAAGTTCGGGGTTTTGTAAATGTCCATTAAAAAAACAAAAAACTACTCACCTTCTCTTTCAGTACATTAAGCTTCTGCGTGAGCTCTGCGACTGCCTCTTTCATTTCTCTACACTGCTTCTCAAATGTACTGCACTTCTTGGTCACTTCAGAAAGCTGCATAAAGAAAACCAACGTAATCAAGGTTCTCTTTCCAAACAGAAAGGAAAAAAGGAGGGGTTTACGTTTAAAGTATAAAATTTAGAAACATGCAGGGCTGCGTACGTTGTTTTCGGTCTGTAGTAGTTTATCGGCAACGTCTTTGTGCTGCTCCTCCTTCTCCTTCAGTGCGGCTCTCAGACTGTCGATAAGCTCAAGTTTCTCCGACGTTTGGGCGAGTGTGTGCTCTTTCTCCATCAGAGAGGATTCAAGACACTCCTGTGTGCTGCTTAGCCTGGATTACAAATTGAGTTAATTAATAGAAAGAGAAAATAATGACAGATACTGGATATAGCAATGTTCAATACATTCCATGTAAAATACCATGGACCTGATCACTGTGAATTATTTTTGATAACAATTTCACCAAGTATTTCATCAGTGGGATATTTATAATTTTTTTATTTTTGTTTATACGTTTAGTTAAAAATGAACAATTTGAAGTATTTAAACTTGACATTTCTTTTAAAAAGAAATATATTATTGCTTTAAGGGGAAAAAAAAAATACCCTTTGAGTTGTTCATTCAAACTTGTGACAAGGAGCTGATGCTTTTCTGCATCTCTGCTTTGCTGACTGCGCAGGCTGCTAAGCTGAGCTTGCAGTTTCTCAGATTCATTCTGAAAGGAAAAGAATATAAAATTCAAGAGTCAAGGCAGGGAAAAAAAAAAAAAGCTTTTTACCTGCAAGTGAGTTTAAAAAAGCAGCAAAGCCCAAACATAACGCAGGAGTGTAGTGAGTACAACAAACCCAACCAAGCCAAGATTAAATGACACCGTGTGTAACAGGCATACACCTGCTCTCACATACAGTATTCACACCTTCTCACACACAAAACACACCTGAGTAACCCAAAATGGCCGACCTCCTTCATCTACATCGAAGGTCACCTGTGTTAGAAGGATGCGTTACAAAAGTCCTTAAAAAGAACACATGCAAATTACTGGAAGTCCAAATAGGAAAAATGGACCAAACGTGTCATTTGGGGAAAAATAAAAAAGAGCTTGATTTCTGGGGGAAAAGTGAAGGGGTCTTTCCCACTGGCTGTTTATTTTGAAAAATAATACGCTGTTATGTGGCCTGGTAAGTGCACTGAAGTACCAAACCCGAGACCTGTAGGAGAGTTTGGGATGCACCTGTGCTGCGGTTGAATGTGTACTCGCAGTCATACCTGTTCAGGAAGTAAAGTAACCTGTGTATGTGTTTTAGAGGATGACGACCAACATCATGATTTTCCACAACACACGTGTAGGCTTGTAACAAGGCTTGTTAAGTTTCACTTGCTTTAAAAGCAGACACAACAATACAGCTGTCACCATAATGTACACTTCTGCTGTGTGAAATAGTTTATTCATCATAGCACTAAATAAAACAAAATGCATTTTTTAAATAATACTTTTTAATATGATGTTTTAAATAAGAAAACTCCTGGTCTTATGTTTGTACTTATGACTCTCATGTATGAAATTGTTCCTTGTTAAGTGTAGATGTTCTCAGATTTCCCAAATCCTTTATGCCTTGTGTGTGCTACACACTCCAAACAAACTGAATCATGCATGGACATTAATATAGAAATTTGGTGTACCTGTAGGGACTCGACACGAGCCTGTAACTGCAACCGATCTTCCAAGTCCTGACAGCGTTCTTCCAGTCCAAGGATTTGCTCCTGCAGTTGATTTCTTTCAAGTTCCAGTTCTTCCACAACAGACCTCAGACCCTCTAAAAGATCAGATATATAATAAACACTAGATTTACTTTTCACTAGATTTCTGAATGTGGATGTAGGGGACAATAACTGCGTCCAAATAATATACTATGCACTTACACTATGCAGTACAGTATCTGTCTACTGTATACATTTTTGAAGAGTAGTGTAATCTAAAAAGGAACACAAAAGTTTTTTTTGCTAACTAGAAGTACAAGCTGTTTCCCAGTCGATGGTAATTGATGTTGAATGTGATGCCGCAAGCTTTAGTAGAATACAATGAATTTTTATAATGCTGAAAAATAATTACAAGGAAATTGTAAGAGGTCGTGGCTGTAATGGATTTTTTTTCTCATCCGACGTCAGTGCCTGATAGCCCCGCCCCCTTCTGCTCTGTATGCAAAGTCTCTTTAATGACATTTTATTACTCTGGTTTAATAAGTGCATCATCTGCATTCTTAAATAGCAGTTCTTCTTGTTTGCATTTCCAGCATGAATGCATTTATTACATTATTTAATACTATTATTTACACTATTATAAGTATGTGCTTTATGATGTAGCTCATATCGTATCACAAATAAAATCACAGCATTTGAATCCATTCATGCTCAACAGAAAATGCTTCAAACTTCACCACATTCACTTTGCTAAACAAAACACAAATGGTTGAAAAGTAAACACTTACCACAGATGAAGGGAATACACACCAACATTATTACACCAAAAAACAAAATCTGTTATGTGCATTCAACATGGACTACAGCCTACAGAACCGAGACTAGGCAGTTCATCCAGCACGCACATGCTCCGAATAATCTACAAAAATAAAGCACAGCTACAAAAAGGTGTCAACCAAAAACAGACCATCACACTGGTTTGATTGATTGGTTAGAAAAACTTAAAAATATAAAAATGTATTTGAATAAGATTGAGTGAGGTGGGAAAAATTCATTGCCAAATGAGAAACAAAATGCAAACAAACAAAAAAAGACATAAGATGTAATACAAGGCTGATGTTCATAATAACAATTATGCTTCTAATTTTTTTTTTTTTATTTAAACCTTAATAGATGTTACTGTTAATCTAAACACCCATTCAGAAGGCTGTCTCTGTTACATTTCAACTCAGACTTTGCTTTTTTAAGCAATTCAGTGCAAATCTATTCACTAGATGAGAGTCTGAAAAATCCATTCACCGTAAGTTCGCAATCATTTGCTGCTATGGTTACAGAAGGCAGCATATTCAGCCTTTTAAAAAGTGATAAAAACTGAGCAATGTAGGCATAGTGGTCTTTGTTAGTTACAGTAATCAAGGGTGCGTCTCAATCAGCTTCTGAGTTCACTTCCTGATTTAGTAGCTTTGTTATATATAAAACATCACTAATGTTTTTTTTTCCATGCCCAGTTGGAACACAGCTTGTCATTTAATTCATCACTGGGGGAAAAAATATATAAGCAATTATAATGCATTATGAACATGAGCACTTGTAAAGAGTCTTATGCAATAATTGTATATGGGGATGTTAATCTATGAGGAGGGTGCATGCCAGGCTGAACCGTCTAGTGTGCTTCACACCTGTGTTTGAGGCAGTGAATTCAGGCCACCAACCTCCCATGTTCTCCCCTTCCATTGGAGTGATACTGCCAGAGGGATTGTGGGAATCAGGGAAAGATGACCTGTTGTTGAACTCAAAGTCCTCCTGAAAGAGCAAAGAGTTAATCATTTGGCATAATAGAACATACCTAACCAAATAAAGCACATAATGTTGAATAATTCTATTTATAATTAGGAATAACTATTATTTACATGGCTTCATCCTCTCCTTTGACAATAACAACAGACTAACAGCACAATTCTATCAGAAAGTGAAATACATATTCGTTATTATTAGGTTAATTACGCATATCCATCAGCATAACATTAAAACCACTGACAGGAAGTGAAGAACACTGATCGTCTCTGGTCAAGAGGTGGGATATTCTTGGAAGCAGGAAAAATTTGCAACTGAATGCCTTTGACAAGAGCTCGATTGTGTTGCCATGATGTCAGAGTATCTCCAGAATAACAGGTCTGGTGGGTGTTCCTGGTATTGCAGTGGTTAGTACCTACCAAACATGGTTGGAAGAGAAGATATGCAAATGCACATAGAGAGTGAAGTCTAGCCTAACTTGTCCAGTGACACAGAAGAGCCAGTGTAGCACAGTTTGCTGAAATAATTCACGCTGGCTATGAGAGAAAGGTGCCAGAACACACAGAGCTTCCCAGCTTACTGTGTATGGAGCTGCACAACCATAGAACAGTCTGTGTGCCTGTGAACCATGAACAACAAACACACCTACGACGGGCACCTGAGCATCAGAATCAGAAGGTCGAGTGTGTGATTGCAATACGGGGAAAAAGCCAAGGCGGCAGAAGCAGTGTGATGCTCAGGGACGATGTTTTACTGGGAGACTTTGGGTCCTGGCATTAATGTGGATGTTACTTTGACATGTACCACCTATCTAAACGTTGCTGAAGACCATGAGCCTCTTCAAGTTAATGATATTCTCTATATTCTCTAAATTTGCTCAGGAATGATTTGAGGAACATCAGTCCAATCCACTGAGGACCAACCTCCAGGATGTAAAAGAATCAGATGCTAACATCTTGGTGCCAGATACCACAGCACACCTTCAGGGACCTTGTGAAGTATATGGCTCGAGGGTTCAGAACAGTTTTGTGGCAAATGGTGGACTTACACAATATTACAGATGGTTTTAATCTTTTGGATGATCTGTGTAATTATTTATTAACTCTGAATAAATTCTGAAATTATAAATATTTGACGTAATTATATAATAAATATATTATATAATTAGTAACAGGCTATTAGTAAATTTAGAGCATATGACCAGCTGCTAATTAAATTCCTTAAAAGTATAGTGATGTAAAAAAGTATTTTCCAACTTTTTTCATTCATTGCATGGAACTGGATTTAACAAACATCAACTTTCTTATCAACACCTGTCCCCAGTTGTGTTTTTTCCCCTAGGTTTTATGCTGAAACTTGTACAAAAGACTGTACAAAACTGCTCGTACCTGCAGGTTTCGGGGACTGGAGCTTTCCGTCTTCTTGCCCTTTTGTGGACGGAGCCTTCGGGCCTGAGCCAACTCCTCCTCCAACTCCCGCTGCCGATTGGCCAAAGCTGGATCGGAGCAGCCAGGAAAGAACCAGTCATCCTCAATCAGTTTTGTGCCACAGGAAGTTATGAAGGGTTTAACAGCATTTGCACGAAGGAATGAAAGAAAAAGCAACTGACAAATGAAAGGAGGTGACTGATATCTTGATGAACTGTGTGACATGAGGGGGAATAAAGGGCACTAGATGAAGAACTAGAAATACATCACATGCGTGCACACACAGTAGCTCCTGCAATCACACAAAGCTAGGCACCACCACAAAGCAGTACAAGAGGACATGTACAGTCCGAGCGCATGACCAAGATTATTTAAGAATTTAAGATATTACACTGGCACAGCTCATAGCTTAAAATCCCTCATTCATTCATTCGTTAGGAATAACAGCTGACATCAACAGACTCCTATAGTGATGGTGCAGATACCCTCATATAGTATTATTACTAGTGTTATTATTATTATGGTCTTATTCTCTATGCTTGCTATCACAGCCAATCAAATCAAGCCTAGTGACCAATGAATTTTATCAACTGGCTTGAGTCTGTGAAAGATTTTTCCATACAGCTCAGACTTTGCCTGGGGTTAACAATTAATCCTTCTAGCTATTCATTATCTGATGTCACACTGTACATTCCTAAAGCCTGGGTTAAATGTTCTTATTTGTATCTTTGTATAGTCAATATTAATGATTAGATAAACACAGGATGTGACTGGTTTAAATAACAGCTTGTCTCATCCATTTTGGACTTTTTAATTTGTCAATTTGTTGATAGCTTCGGTTAACTTTTCAGCCAGCTCTGTAAATACACAGTTATTTCTGATTGTGCCATAACTGTAATATAATAAATATAATAAATATATGTAGGGTTTGCATATCTGTACAAAGTATGTGATATGAGACACTCGGTTTTTTCAACAGCTTTTTGTACTGCGCTTGTACTTATATATACATGGGCTCCTCTGTACATGCCAGGGTGTCTTTGCCAAGTGTAAAGTTAAGTGAAAGCCATGCAGGTTTCTTCATGAATCTCTTTCCAGGGAATGAATGAAAAAGGCAGCGGAACAAAGTGTGTTGTCCAGAAGCAACAAACTGACTGCAAGGGAATGTGCTTGCGATTGCATTGGGAAATTCCTCCCCGATTCTGCTTTGTGAAAGGGCAAAGCTATTGGGTTTGGGAAAGCGTGCTTACGTCGACATCTGATCGAATAAGAATGTGAACAATAGGCACAAAACATATCCCCATCTGTTTTGTGGCAACAGTGAAGCGTAGCTAAGAAATTATATCAAAAAGATTAAGGAAAGGAAGTGATGTGAAGTTTGGGGTAAAAAGAACAGGAAATAATAAAGAAACTGGACATTACAATGAGAGAAAACCTAAAAAGATGTAAGCGGTTGAGTTGTAAGTTTATTAGGTACACTTGTTGGCTATTTTATCTGGACACTCTGTAGGTTCAAACTTACTGACTGTGACTCAGTTGCTGCAGTCGGGCAGCATGTAGGCACTATCACCAGAGCACTACTGTTAGGGTCAATACTGTTTGAGAAACTTCCAGGAGTCTCTAATCTCATCCACAAAGGGCTGGTGTAAGTGCAAATCAATCCAATCAAGCAGGAGTACTTGATTCCACCTGGTTCATCACTCGACCTTGGGCTTTCAGGACACTCGGGTATTGCTTCTGCTTGATTGGAATGAAAACCTACGCTCATGTGGAGAAGATTGGACATGCCTAATCTAGCCAGTGCCGTGGTGATGTAAACAGACAACACTTTCTACATGACAGTGCAGCTTGTCTCTGCAAATTAATTCTGATTCATTGTGTTTGTGACTTTCCACTGCCAAGCAAGCTGTCCTGTATCCGTGCTTAACCTGATCGCTCCTCTTGTCCCGGTATCCTGCCTTTCTTTACCTGCCTCTGATTCTAAGTCCACTTTGCTAGTTAATTTATATTTATCTCAGACTCTCTATCTTAAATATGGCTCATTTCCTATTCCTTGCGTTTTTCTATGATGAGGCTGAGAACACACCATGGTTAAAGGTTATGATACATTCTGACTCCACCTTCTGTCTAATCTACACCTTCTTTCTCCCTTCTTCTTCAGGCTTCTCTACATAAGCTAGGCAGCTCCAGGCTTGATCTTATCCAGGCTCTTGGTGAGAAAGCCTAACCAAAGCCTCCTGTCTCCTGACTTATTACTTTTGAGTTTCTAGCTTGAACCAGCACATATAATTGAAGTTAGGAAAAAAATTGCTCTGATCTAAACTTCTGGCTAGAATCTCTTTTGTAGAACACAGTTATCTTCACCGCAATCTTTATTATTAGCAGTGTTATGATCATCTGACAAATTTGTCATTAAACTGCATACTTTTTTTTTTTTTAAAGTATTATATCATCTGACTAGCATATTTAATCAGCTCCCTAGTTCACTAGTTCAGTGATCACTGATCAGTGAGTCAGCCATTTTAAGGACAGTCTCAATTGCAAAATCCTTCCGGTGGAGAAAAAAAAAAAATCAATCCTTACAAATGCACTGCAAAACCAAGGGTGCAGCCAAGCTTACTTTGTACGTTTTTAATTGTTCATGGAGTTTCAAAAGATTATTTATGTTAGTGATTTACTTCCAAATATTTCCTCGGTTCTATGCTAAAATATAAAAACTTGGATCGACTGCCACCATGACAACCTAATGTCTCAGGCACAAAAGTTTCACGTTTAGGAGACGAAACAGCTTGACAACCTAATGCAATATTTTACTCTGTGCTCACTATCACTACTACATTCAGTCAAGCCCCGCCTGCTGTCATAGGCAAGAGATAGGTGATGGTTGATGGGAAAACGTCACAGACGTTCAACTAGGATATACGTTCAGCAGTTCGGTTTAGTTATGTAACTCAGTTCAGTAGTAATGTGTCCATAGTCAATACAGCCAGTACCTTCAAAGTGCATTTATGGCTGATAACATAGCCAGTGAGTGTGGATATAAGACCTTCCCAGTAAAAATGTCACGCATGTTTATAGTTTCATGATGGCTATAAAATAGGAACAAACAAAATAAAAAAATAAAGATTAGGAAACATGCAGTAGAGAAGGTCGTAATAGCCAAACGTCTGTAGCATATATTCAGATGATGCTACACCATTGGTCAGATCACTGTGAGAGTGAAAAGTAGGGTAAAAAGACTGAATATAGCATTAAGCATGGCAAATGTTAGAATTAGTACATGGAAGAGGTGGTTAAAAAAAAACCCCAACAAACAAACAAATGTGTGTGTTATAAGTGTTTAGTATTTGGTGTGGAAACTCTTTGCTTGAACATAAGCGGTAGTGTTCGATACAGATTTGTGCAGTATTCTAAATAATTT
>JAOTRN010000032.1:7035171-7046111 GCA_028566695.1 Bagroides melapterus
ATGAACTGCTAAACAGAGGGATGGATGAACTGCTAAACAGAGGGATGAATGAACTGATAAACAGAGAGATGTACTGGTCTCTATGAACAGCTAATGAAAGACAAAGAGAGAGAAGGATGAACTGAAACAGAGGGATGGATGAACTGATAAACAAATGGATGAATGAAGTGATAGAGTGATGGATGAACTGAAACAGAGGGATGAATGAAGTGATAAACAGAGGGATGGATGAACTGAAACAGAGGGATGGATGAACTGAAACAGATAGATGTACTGGTCTCTATGAACAGCTAATGAAAGACAAAGAGAGAGAAGGATGAACTGATAAACAGAGGGATGAATGAACTGATAAACAGAGGGATGGATGAACTGAAACAGATAGATGTACTGGTCTCTATGAACAGCTAATGAAAGACAAACAGAGAGATGGATGAACTGATAAACAGAGGGAGGAATGAACTGATAAATAGAAGGATGGACATGTAAAGAAATGGATGAATGATTCTTTACCATCTCTTCCTCTCCCACAGTAGTGTGCTCTGATTTACAGCGTGTTCAGGAGTCAGTTTATAGAAAGACAAACAGAAAGGTCAGCTCACGTTTTGTTTGTACATGTTCTCCTTCTCCTCGAACTGAGCTCTCTCTGTGACCAGCAGCTCTCTGAAACTGTCACTCTGCTCCTTTAAGAGGCTGTACCGCTCTTCTCCATCTTCAACTTTTTTCGTCAGGTTTTGCACCAGCATCTCCAACTCCTGCAGTGCAGCTTCCTGAAATTATTCAAATGATAAAAATAAAACAATAAAAATAAAAACAATCTTTTCACTTGTTAAAATGTATTCACATTACAACATCCTTAGTAGATTTTTTTGATGTGATGAAATAAAAGGGAGTTTTACTTCACCTTGCTTTCGGGTGTTAATTTTTCTCCACCTAAGCCCATCTGTAAGTGAATGATGTAGTCTTCTTTCTCAGCCAGGCGTTTGTCTTTTTCCAGCAACATGCCATCCATCTCAGCACCGCGCTCCCTCTGGGCTTCCAGCTCATTTGTCTAATGAATAAAATCACACAGGAGAAACATGGGCCAAAATGTGCCAGTATTTTTGTCCACTATATTAAAATTCAAATTGAAACGCTGCTGTACCTTCACATGCAGTTCCTGATTTCTTTGTGCAAGCTGCTGCTCGAGGTCTTCCACTTTCTTTTTAAGCAACAAGATTTTTCCTCTGCTGGCTCCACTGTGCTCTGATTCCCCCGATTCTCCACTTCCACTCTACACACATGAGTTTTCAAAAGCCATCAGTGCTTTAGCAAATATGAGCCTGGTCCTACTGGCAGTAATGAGATTCACAAACAAATAATAACACTATTTAAAAAAAAAATAATATTCTAAAACTTCCCTGATGAGCTAAGTCAGGTCTATGCACTGTGAAAATGCACACAATTACACAGAGCATCTTTCCATGGCACCTCTGAGGAGATGATACGTCAGCATTATGTCACTATGAATGCTAGGTAAAAGAATGAACGCCTGACCATCTTTGTACAAAAAATTAACACTGGTAAACTATACTACTATAGTCTACAAACTTTTAGGATGGTATTGTCAAATAGAACACAAACTGTTTTTACCAAGAGAAAGCATAAGCTACATTTCATTTAATGGCAAATGGAATAAGATGCATATAATGTGACGCCTCTAGCTTTAGCGGAATATGGTGAATTTTTAAAATGTTCACAAAAGTAAATTCGCACAATGTGCACTAATTTAAAAGATAAAATGGAGTGTTAGCAGCCATCTTGAAAATGTGTTTCATCCGGGTTTAGCGGCTGGTAGCCCCGCCCCTCGTACACTACGCAAGCAAAGCTTTTGGAGTACATGAAGCGTCCAACATTTTCCTCATTTGAATAAATTGTCATCTGGCTACTTGAAGTTCACTTCTTCTTGATGGAAGCTTCAGACTGAACACACTACTCACACTATTTATACTTTAAAATGGTATGGAACAGTATAAAAGTATGCACAGTAGATCCACACCAGATCATTACTGATGTATCTGTGGTGAGAAACACTTCAACCATTCCAGATAAAGAAATAAGCTTATATGGGTCATGACATTTCAGTGGAAAATAAAATGTAGGAAGGAGTGTTAATAAGAACCATTACCCTTCTGAGTTGTGGTGACTCCCCCTGATGTTTCCTCAGCTCCTCCAGCTGTGAGTTTAGAGACGTGACCTTTGCTTTGTTCTGGAGCCGCATCTTAGACAGCTTCGCTTCACACGCCTCCTTTTCTGCCTGTAGAATATATTAAAAAGAGGAATTTTGGTTCAGCATGTAGATGTTAATAAATATCACGTTAGTTTCCTCCTTGTGTTCCACCATGGTTTCTAGAACACCCTTTAAACACATGACCGAGTCCATTTGGCTCCTTATGGGCTGTTCCAGTACTTTCACTAATAGGTGAAATGTCTTTTTCATATACCCAAGAAGGCATTCATATGCTCTACATCAGCTCGCTTTTCTTTAAAAAAAAAAAAAAAAAGTTGAGTGGAGTTGTGTGTAATATAAACAGAACTTTAATAGTCAGAGCACTTCACTCTGGGTAATCTCTCACGGCACTGAACGATTAACCATCCTGCTGAGAGATCTGTAGATATGCATTTAGCTCTTAGATTTCAGTATGATTCTAACTACCTTTGCATTAAACAATCCCCACAGAAGTAGTTCACAGAAATATAAATAGTCTGTAATAAGGTGAACTGATTTGAAATACTACACACAAGTGCAATAATCAGGGGTTTAAATCTTCTAAAAGGCAACAAGTGAAAAAGAAACAAATTAAGGTGACTATTATAAATCAAAAATTATCATTTAATTATTATTTTTTACAAGCAATTTCTGATAATAAAGAAAATGTTTCTTATCAGAAATTGATTGCAAAAAAAAAGTCACACAAGCTATGTTTAAAAAATACATTCTTCTTTTAACACGAAGTAATAAAATCACCGTTCTAGCAAAGCGGTGTCCCTTTAACTCTGGTTAACTCTTTTTAAAACATCCTTTTCTACATTAACATGCATGATACATTCATGGCAGGCCTACACTAGATTACTATTTACTACATACCGCCTCTGCAACAGTAAACTAAAGACTATACATTATTACACAGTATTGCATACTCATCACTTCCTGACATATGACACATTATGATTTTATGTGTGCATGTGATCCATGGTGCACACCGCTTCTCCTACCTCCCTTTTATGTCATATATATACATATATTATATGCTGCTGAATTTTCTACATTAACACCAGATCTTCCTCCTGAATGTTTCCTTTAAGCAGCAAAAATAAAATGTATTTGTTGTCCAGTGGAATGCTACGTATCTGAGGCACCAACTGATAAACGGTGTAACTGGTGGCTTCACAGTACAGTGACTGCGGTTTCTTTATGAATATATCTGAAGTAGGAAAACCTATGGAGATATTTATTGTGTATATTTATTGTAAATATTTTGCTGCAAGCAGAAGAAAATGCATTGATATTTACAGCATCTGGCAGATGTCCTTATCCACAACTAACTACATTGACACAAATGAGCAGTTGAGGGTCCAACAGTGGAAGCTTGGTGATCCTGGGATTCAAACTCACAACCTTCTGATCAGTAATCCAACATAGCCACCGAACTACCACTTCCCAGAAAAATGCAACCATTTGCTTTGTGTTGTTATAAGAAAACAATCAATCTCAGCGTGATAAAGGCATCACACTGCCCTGTTGTTAATTATTTTCCTAACAGCATGTTTTATTCCATATGTGACACATTTATAATATAAAATGTACACCTCGTTAATGTAATGGAAATGACCCAGAAAGATGAGATGGCACACTCACAATATGTGCATCTTAACTCGTATTTATGTTTGTTTATTTTAGAAGTAGATGCTAATCTAGAGCTGATCACCTTGAGCTGTTCATCTTTAGTGTGCAGAGTTGCGTCTTTTTCTCTGATCATCTCCTTCAGCTGAGACACAAGCTGCTCCAACTGAGCCAAACGCTCTGTCTCCTCAGAGAGAGGGGGCTTAACAGCACCATCGCTGGCCTGAGAGAGAGAGAGAGAGAGAGAGAGAGAGAGAGAGAGACAGAGAGAGAGAGAGAATAAATAAAAACACAAGCCTGACAGAGGAATTTGTGATGAATGAATTCTTCACTAACCATACTACCCAATGACATGAGATTTTTAGCAATGCTGGACAACATTATTCGGCAGTTAATGGTACTTCTTTAGCAAGATTAGATTAGATTAGATTCAACTTTATTGTCATTACCCATGTACAAGGCAACGATGTATAACAAGAAAATTATACATAACTTGAAGGTGTCTTCACTATATACTTTATAGTGCCTGTATGACACACCAAACCATACAGCGAGAATAAGATCTAAATCTAGACTTTATATTATTGTCTACTATCTTTTGATGTTTTGGTTTTTTTGGCCACCCTCTGTCGCAGTGTTATAGTATTTAACTTTTATAAACACTTCTTTATAGAGCTCAAAGTTCTAAGACTCCAGCAGTTCTGTACTTCCAGTTCCATCATCAAGTTTTTGAAGGGGGTTTCAGTAAAATTGTACATCATTTAACCACAAATGTATTGAACAAAAAAGGATTCTCACACTATCACATTAACTATGAAATCCCCAGCCCAAGATTCAGGATACTTTTATTGTCACTATATTGAGGACAGAGAAATTAAAGCAGTCCTTACACTCCGAATTCCTACAAGCTACACTTTCATTTTACTTTCATTTTATTATAAAGAAAGAAAGAAACTGCAATCAATGCAATAGTAATAAATAAGTTATTGTAAATGATGTTTAAGGAATTAATAAGGATTTTCTATTATAGAAAGATAAGTTATTGCACAATAGTCAAACAGGTATTTGTATATGACTGGGTATTAAATGTGTAACGGAATGTAAACATGTCACTAATATTCAATATAAAATGCAACAGAATGTAAGCATACTGAGTAATAAATAAATGAACACATACTGAGCTGTTCAGAGAATGGAAAGCTATAAGTTTTGTGTATAAAATTCCTGATCAGATTGTCACGATCCTTCTATGTGTATGTACAAAAAGGCTTTTCTCTCTGGCAAAACATTACTGAAAGAAATATAAAGCAAATCACTTGAATTTTATGGCTTGTTGAAAGTTTTGTAGGACAAATACATTTATACATAAGCATGTGATAAGTGACGAGAAATAAAACTGAACTCGGCTGCTCGTGTTAGTCAGTGGACCACATACAGTTTACTGGTGCAGTATTGGATCTGTGGCTCATTGAATCAGCTTCACTTTCATCAGTCCAACAAGCAACAGCAAAACACGCGGGACTTGTAGTGCGCAAACTCTGCGCTAAATTTTAAAGAATTTTGCAAACAACTTTTACATTTAATGATTTCAATAAATCCACTTTACTAAATTATGTCAAGAAAATTAAATAACCAGAAAAATAACCAGTAAACAAAATAGTACTCTATGTATATACACACAACCACATGCTCTAGTATATGTTTCTATTCATTTGAAGCTAATGACACATGACTTTGACATTCACTGTATCTGATCCTGTTACTCACTCCGGGTGAAGAGCCGGCAGAGTCGTCAGAGCCAAACCACTTCAGCATGGTTTAGATCTCAAATCTACAACACAAAGAACATACATTCGTTATCATTCGTTTGTTTTTTGTTTTTTTTTCTTGTAACAGTTCTCTTTACTCATTCAGTGCCTATGCTAAACTTTCATATTTCAATCACAATTTATCTGATTATTCCATCAACTCCATGTTAGCACACCCCTCCCTAAAACATTAAATTACCACAGTGAAGTGAATAAATGTAAATTGGTTAAATAACAAATAAAGTGAATTCCTGCTTCACAGAGTACACTACATTTACACTGTTTGGCAGACGCCCTTATCCAGAGTGATGTACAAAAGTACTTTGAAGTGTCTATCGATGAATACATGAACACTGCTTCACTAGGATACCAGCAACCTAAAACTCTGTTCAGTGCTAGTTGAAGTGTTTCAGGAAGAGGTAGATGTTCACCAGTCTTTTGAAGATGACACAGTTGGATTCTGAGAACCCGGTCAAACCTCAACAAGCTTCTAAATATGTCAACATCCGTGATCTCTCATACGTCACTAAGTGGTTTCCATCAACATGTTTTTATGCAAATTTTAAAGTGCTGCATTAAAAAAAAACAAAATCCAAATGGCTAGATGAAACACCAGGATGCAAATAAAATCTTGACCTGCCAGAATCAGGCTCTGCCTCTGAACGCAAGCTTGCATGAGGTTTGTGATGTGCACACTTTAAAGCTCAAGGAATTTATTATATTGGAGAAGGAAAGGTCACAGCGGCTTCCCCAGTTGTAACAGCTCCCTTTGTATTGATACTTTGTTCTGGTTGAAAAGGTGCTTAACAGACAAATGATTTATGTATCAAGTTAAATTTGTAACTTGGATGGAAACACAGCTACTGTCTTAAAAGCAGTCATGCAGTTCTAATACAAATCATGACATGGGTTCTGAAAGATTAGTGTAAACCTGTCACTCATCAGCATTCGCCCCTGTATCCAAAGCAGAAGACGTGCATTAACACCATCCCTGAGCGACGCTGAGACGTACAGTGCCATTGTGGAAGCATTCAGGAGGTGTTGTGCTGATGAGGCATTTCATATAATATTTTAGACAAAACAGTAGTTGTGTTTTTCAGAAGGACAAAAAAGAGAAAATAACCTTCCAAGCTCTTATCAAGCCTGAAAGTCAGTGTCAGCCATGGTTTGGGGTGAGTCACTTCTATACACATCTGTGAGTACATTGTTAATTCAAATATGTACCAATTTTGAAGACAATGAGACAATGTACAAGGACATTTTTTGTGCATCCAACCAATCAGAGCTAGTTTGTTTCCATTTTTGTGCCAGTGCTTTGTTTCACAAAGTTTGTGTCACGTCTTCAGTCTTTGCCAGCTTTTGCTCTTATTTACACTGAATCTATTCAAAGTCCACTATTTATTATGTCTGCCTCTTCACTGGAATTCTTATTAATCTGATAAAATTGGAGACTTTTCTCCTAATAAACTCTACCAATGTCCCTTTGCGATGTCAGAGGTATAGAGCCATACCTGCAGCTTTACAGTGGTTTCATTTAACACAAATTAGTCTGCACAGGATGAGTCTGTAAGCAGTCAAATAATTTTCTCCCAGAAACTACGTGTCTCTAGACACATCACAAATATTTCAAAATAAACATAATTTATTTAATGTCAGGGTTCAGGCTGGACCTTTCCTTTTCAATTCTATTTCAATTCTCCATAGCTCAGCTATCAGACAACACAGTGACCCACACGTTCATCATTTATAGATCTTACATATCTCTAAATATGTCTTCACGTCTCTCAGGATATTGAAAGGTCTCCATATAAACTCTCACCCGCAGGCAGGCACCACTAATCCCAAATGATTTACCAAAATAGATACAGCTGACCAACCACACCAATAAACACACCCAACCATTCACTCACCCACACACAAACACTGAGGTGACATTAACACAATTCTGCAAAGAACTTTTCACCTTCGTATTAATCTACATCTATGCAATTCGATCTTACTACGAGAGCCACCAAACTGCTTGACTGACTATTAAAATTTAAGACATGCCAGGCCATATTAATCTAAACAGCTGGGATTTTAAATAAGAGGCCGTGTTTAAATGGAGCTTGCTTTCAGCTGTGTAGGATTTGTCAGACTTTCAGTTGGCACACCTTGAATTAATGAATCATTTGTGTTTTCCCCAGTAACTGTAAGAACAGGAGAAAAGAGCGCTGTCTAAATTAAGGCAGTAAAATCAGCCTGCACAGAGGAACACCTGAACGTGTCTTGGTGTGTCCAAGTGCTCACTCAGTGGACACATCAGCTGTATAATAAACTGTGCACTGAAGCATAGACATTCACAGTTAGTGTAGCTTGCATCAGGATCACTGGACGTTTAAGTCAAGAGCAAACAAACGCATATAAACACCAACACACAAGGGATTGTTTGGAAGGAGAATAAATATAACTGACAACTACAACTCAGACAACATGAAATTTGTTAAAAAAATTCTAGTTGCGGCAGTCTTCTCAACCACAGTATTACTGATGGACGTCAAATCATAGTGTCAAAAAAATACAAAGTAAACTCCATAGATTTAGACTCCAACTTTTTGTTTTTGAAAAGTCAGCATACAGAAATATTTGTTTGTTAAATCTGGATGATTTACTACACGTGTACTGATACACATGCCTTGCATTTTAAGGAGGAAAATATACATAACAGAAAATTATAGACTCATAACAGCTAGCTCCTTGGTGAACGTGCTAAATGAAAAATGACTTCTGTTTGGCAAGTTGCCCCGCCCAGTTTGTTTATAGGGCGGGGCTAATGAGTTCCAAGAGCGCGGTTCATTGGACGCAAGTTAGAAGAGTACATAAGGTTTTTTTTCCTTCAAAAATAAAAACTATTCCGATATTTATCATCTTTTTTTTGCCTACAAATGTAAAACATATTACACTTCATACTGACTTTAAGAAATGGTTCATATTTATCATGACATTATACACGTAAATGCCCCCCACATACCGCATTTAAATCCAGCCTGCATGCTGATATGATCATGGAATAATGGCTAGCATTTATTCTAAGAAAATAAACGGATTCAATGACAAAATGGACACTAAAGTTAAAGACAACAGGTTAGCTAGTTAGTTACACCCCTTCTATTTCCCCTTATATTATTTAGAATACAAAACGAATATATAATAAAGTAAAATTGATTTATTTTGCTGTATACTACCAATATATGTGAATGACAATTAGCTACTGCTGTATATAGCTGCGTATGTTTACACACAACATAGTAGCTGCTTAGCTAAGTAGTGAGAAAATGAGCCTTACCATTAGCTAATAAGGATATAGCAAATGTCTCGATAGTTAAACACGGTTAACTATTCAAACCTTAATTTAGTCAGCTACCTAATATTTTCATTTTCCCAAGTGGTATTTAAGTATTGGGAAACGAGTCACTAATCTAAACTAACTCCCAAACAGGTTCGAACCCATTTTGCAACTAATTCTTCCTCCTTGGTTACAATTGGCTAATCCCATAGTACACTCCATAATATGATTGGATATCAGCTAAAATGAATTGACGAAAAGCCAATCCCATCATTGGAGGTGGAATTTTCTCGAATACGGGTAGGTTAAATAAATATTCTAAATAGCTAGCTATAAAGCCAAAAGGAGATCCGAGAACATGAGACACTGGTGACACAATAAAGTGCCGCGAATGATTTCATTTGGCCCTTACCTGTTTTTTAGGATCATAGAGGGTTAAATAATTTCTGCAGCAAAATTATGCTCTCTCACGTTTCCGCAAATATGGTGAAAATTCGGAGACATCATCATGATTTTTTCATCGGTCCGCCATCTTTGTCAGGTGGACGAACACGTTTGTCGCACATGCGCAGAGTAGCTGATACTGCTGAGCACGCGCTCTGGTCTGTTGCCAAACTCCTCGTGCTGCCTTTGCATTCAATAGATTATACGTGCGCAGGGCTGAATAGGCTGATAAGCCTGGATAATAAATACGCTGCACATTTTATCCAAGAATCACATTAAATATCATGTACAAAAGTAGCGTCGTATGTACCGAATAACAGTGCGCGCTAGTGACATCTGTTGGTCAAAAGCATGACGTACAGCTCTCCCAGTGTCATTTAGGGTTTTAGACAATAAATTGATTGCATTCTAATGGGTTAAAAGCTGTTTGTTTAACAATAAAAACTATTAGAAAGTGATTTGTGTATTATTTAATAAACAAAATGCATTCTATTTGTTTGATTTAAGGCATTTAAGGCATTATTAATGCACTTTTATTACAGACAACCTTTCGAAGCAAATGGGTGTGTTTTGTATTTATTTAAAGGCTTTTTGAACATGTTTTATATAAATAAATAAAATAAATCAAGCAGACTAGTAAAAGAATGAAGTGCAGCGAGCATGCTATTGGAGGCTGTAGTGTGTTTAACGGTTCCAGTTATATTTTAACAAATCTGTACATTACAATATTACGTCACACATTATTCTTTACTAAAAGAATGCATTGCTTTACTAAAAGAATAATGTAATCAAATTAAACTCCGCAATATTAGATTATTTTGTGCAGGTGATCCATGACGTGATATCGTGACGTCATCACAACGTACGCGGAGAAGAATATGGATTTTCGTTGGTAATTGTTTAAAAGAAGAATCCTGTGTTTGCAACAAGTCAAACAAGTTTTAGCAAGTTCAAGTAGTAAAAACAGGGGCATTCAAATAAAAAGGAAACAATGCCCTCTATAGGACACTTGTTGAATATGCTGTGTATTCACAATGATCCAAGTACTGACTAGCTCTTCTGGACTTATCCATTACGTTAAATTTGGCACGGCTTATCCTGTATTAGGTGCAGGTTTGATTGTGAGCCAAATACTTAAACAACCTTCGTGTTTATGGCGAAGAAATGGAGCACAGATATAACGTTTAAAAATAAAACCGTTTAATGAAGCTTCGATATCAAGACTGCCATCACCGATTACTTCATGAAGTATAGGACAGCTGTATTTGCAGAATATTTACTTGGTGTTTTGGTGCAAAATGAAAGGCTACTTAATGTCATTTTCTGACTGGCTTCACAGTTGCGTTATGGTTTGATTGGAGGTCATTTAAAGGTACGTTCCCCCTAGCGAACAACAAGGATTTTTCTATATACAGTGGTGTGAAAAAGTGTTTGCCCCCCTACTGATTTCTTATTTTTTTGCATGTTTGTCACAGTGTAGTGT
>JAOTRN010000032.1:7090969-7101302 GCA_028566695.1 Bagroides melapterus
CATAAACTTATATAACAAAATTTGTACTACAGATAATATGGTGCCTAAGACTTTTGCACAGTACTGTATGTATATATATATATGTGTGTGTGTGTGTGTGTGTGTGTGTGTAAATATTTCACATCTTTATACTTTCATTTTTTACTTTAATTTTTTACCCTGGAGTTTCTCTGGAGTAGCAATTTCCTTCGGGATTAATAAAGTTTTATCTTATCTTATCTTATACAGCTTTGTTCTTTCTAGTTTGTCTTTTTGTCATATTGATATGATATTTTTCATTAGATATAATATATATCTCATATTATATTGCTTAATTATACAACAGTTATTTCTGGTTATCTAATTAGACTCTGGTTATGACACTGCCCTGAACTTGGCTCATCCAATCAGATTTTAGAATAATAAAATGAGCTCAGTGATATGAGGAGCAGAATTCTAGCTATGCAGGATAAATGCACAAATACTTTTAAATTAAGTATACTGTGCTAATGGTGCCTTTTTTCAAGCAGCCAGTGAATGGCAGTGATAAGTACAGTACCATCACATTATGATAGAATAGTGTAATAAAGAAATAAGAAATAAAAAACAAGCATGCTTTAAAAATATTCAGGTAGTTTACTAGACCTCTTAGAACTGAATTGTTTTCTCTAAGACTTTCAGTTTTTTCAGTCTTTAAGAACATTAAGTTGTAAGCAGCGTAATGAGGAGCGTACTGAGCAGTGTGTGTGTGTGTGTGTGTGTTTGTGTGTGAGAGAGAGAGAGAGAGAGAGAGAAAGAAAGTGTGTCAATTCAGTTCACTTAAATTTTATTTGTGTAGCGCTTTTAACAATGCAGCTTTACAGAACATCAACATAAACAAAGAGTTTAACATTATACTAGGAAATACAAAAATTCAAGATTAATAGGCATCCAATTAATGTGTTTGTATTTATCAGTGGCAAGGAAAAACTCCCTTAGATGGAAGAGTAAGAAACCTTGAGAGGAACCAGACTCAAAAAGGATCCTCATCCTCATTTGGGTGACACTGGAGGGTGTGAATTAAAAAAAATATACAGTCTGACAATTGTGTATTAGTTAGGAGGTTGTTGTCCTCAAAGACAACATGTTTACTTATCTAGTGCAGGAAACATTGTAGGTGGTTTAATTATCTGTGTGATGTTCCTTGCAAATCTGCCAATCAGATAAGTGATGTCACATAGCCCCGTTTTAAAACCTGTGTGTGTGTGTGTGTGTGTGTGTGTGGTTTGATGGGTGGGGATGTTAGGGATTGTGACTTATCTCTGAGCTGGAGACAAACTGTCTGTGACTCACTGCTTCGGAGAACAGTTTATTCCCATCTAAGATACAAATAAGAAGCCTGGTCTGTGTGTGTGTGTGTGTGTGTGTGTGTGTGTCCATGTCCATGTCCATCCTGAATCTCAACTGTATTGTTACATAACTATAGAAGATTAGTTCATTAGAGAACTTGTTTTTCAAATGTGCAGTCACATAATATGAATATATTTGAAACATTATAAGCATTTCTGAATTTTACACTCTGTTAACAATATAGACTCAAACACCGATATAAATTCACTGTCCACTTTATTAGAAACACCTTTACACTTGCACTCATGCAGTTATGATGTGACAGTAGCACAATCCCTGTAATCATGCAGGTAAAGGTAAAGAGCTACTGTAACTTAATGTTCACATCAAACATTATTTAGTTACTTTCAATGTGAGTCTTTCAGCTCTTGGGATTTTGACACACAACAGTCTCTAGACTTTATAGAGAACTGTGCGAAAAACATCCTGTGTGCAGAGCTTTTACAGGCTGAATACACTTTGTTGACAAGAAAGAGAGAGAGAGAATAAATATACTAGTCTGAACTAACTATACGGCTATGGTAACTCAAACCCATGGCTTTCATGGGCAAACCCAAACTGAACAGAAAATTAGAAAAAAAAACTCTGTTCAGTTTTGGCCCATTGTGGCCTCAGATTCTCCTGGGCTGCCAGGAGTAAAACCTGATATGGTCTTCTGCTATTTCCCAAACTGAGTCAGTTTGATGTGCATTCTGATGCAGTTATGCTTGTAAAGAATGCTTGTTTGAGTTACTATAGACTTGCAGTTTAGTCATTTTCATCTGATCTCTCTCATCAAGTGATCACATTTTCTCCTATTCTGAAGTGAATATTAACTGAAGCTTTTAAACCCTATCTGCATGATCTAATGCACAGAATCCACCACATGATTGGCTGTTTGGATTAGCCACATAAATGAGCAGGTATACAGCTGTTTCTCTTAAAGCAGTGGTGAATGTATACAGTACATAAATGAATTTTAGAGAGGAGTTTTTCAACGATACTCTCAATGATGGCAGACTTTCTATATGTCATTGATTTATGTTACATTAAGGGATTGTACTACCATTTTGGAAGGGTCACTTTTTGATGCATGCTACAAATAAATATTACACATAAGATTTTTTATGGAGAAGGACATGCATCACAACTCCGGATGAATGCCAAGCAACAGCATATGGATAAAATTAGTCTTATTTTGGTTTGTATACATTCTCCCAGCATGGAGTAATGATCTTAATATACTATGTACATTTCTTGTCATATTATCATAGTTGGTGTGTTCTTTGAGGCCCGATTCTTTTGTCATTTCATGTTACATAAAGCCCATGGAGAGTTTACAAATGAATGGTACAAGACCCAGAGATATACATAGAGGAAATGTGACACAATCACACAGTCATACTTCAGTTAGATTGCTTTCAATGATCAGCATTGTATTACTGTATTATGACAAATCAAATAAGCGTATATTTCATTGTATATTAACCTACAGTGGGTATAAAATGTCTACATAGCCTGTAGACCAGGATACATCATATCATATCATTTTTCACGTATATTGTGTAATGAAAAAGAAAAAAGAAAAAGAAACAATTTGTTTACAGTTTGTTTACTCACCTTTTGTAAACATATTCAAACACTAATTGTCTATTAGCACCTGGTACTGTTTAAAATGTTAGTATGGAATTCTCTCTTTCACAAGTCATGAAGTATTGTATTAATTCTATGGCTTTGGACATGCTAAAGATATTATTATCCTCTAAACTAAGTTCATATACAACAAACTCCAGCTGTTAATATAAAACTGGACTGGAATGTGTATACTGTATGTCTATAGTATCATTTATGACACACACTCTGCTTGTGTATAATATGTGTACATTAATCATATATCCACATCACAGTTACTTCTTATTTGTGTGAAAAAAAACTCACAGAAACTCCATATTAACATTGGTTGGATGGAAAGAACACGACACACAAGGACACACACCTAAACACACCCACACATACCCACACACCTACCTCTCATCTTCCTCCCCTGGTGTAGATATTAACGAGTGCTTGCAGCCGGGTTTCTGTGAGAACGGCAAGTGTGTGAACACCCGTGGGAGCTACAGCTGTGTTTGCAAACCTGGTTTCTTATTGGATGCCTCACATGGCCTCTGTATCTGTAAGTAAAGGGAAAATGCTAGAACGTTGGCAAGGCTGAAGACTCACATAGCTACTATGCAGTGTCAGGTCCAGATGTCTGAGTGCACTACCAACATGATATAAACATTCTAAACATTTTATTAACTTCAAATGTAGGTCAGGAAAGACTGTATGTATTCTTAACGTTTGTTTAAGTTGATGCGTTCATATAAGAAAATAGTATAAATACAAAATGTGTTTTTTTCTTTATTTCTTTCACCATATGAAGAGAGAATGTTGACATCCTTGTAGGCTGATTGACATTTCTAAATTGTCATGATTGTGTGTGATTGTACCCTAAGTTGGGTTGGTAACCTGCATCATACTTAATTCTTATTAATTCCCTTGTGAAGCTCCAGGATCTATGCAACCCTGCATAGAATATGGGTTACAATAAAATCCAGAGATCAATGGCTGATTCCAGAAATAGTATAAAATGAATAAATGTAAAAAGAAATAATAGTAATAAAAAAGAGAGTGAATTAAATATATGATATTATGATGATATTAATAAATATATATACTTATGATGTGATGTGGGTGAAGCTTTACTCAATATCAGCTCCACCCACTTTACCTTTAAAGGGAAGAAAGAAGGGAAGGAAGAAAGAACAAATACTGTAAAGTCAGCAGTTATTCATAATGCGGAAGAGTCCTGCATCTAAACAGCTACTGACTGTGTAGTGATAATTCTGATCCTCACGACTACTTCCATAAATAAAATAAATGTTAAAATAAATGTTTCCTGATTAAAAGCTTGATATAGTTTTCTTTGTTAAATTACTGTTTCTTAATCCATTTATAATTATCTTCAGATTATGGTCATGACCAAATGATTTGTTGACTACGGAAATAACGATATACAGTATTAGAATAAGCACGTTAATAAAAATCATTTGTATTATAGACAGGGCTGTGTTGTTATACAATTTAATTAAACCTGGCTGACCAATCAGAAACAAGAATACAATTAAATAATGAATAGTGAATAATAATGAAAGATTGGCTGAAGGATTTTCATAGCACACTTCCTGGTAGTGCACTCAGACTTTTGGATGTGACTCTATATTCTTTACAAATGTAACATATAAATTCATCTAAACAATTATTATAATCCTTAGAAATTAAAGTCTGTAGAGACAGACAGTCGAAGCCTGAATGTTGAAGTGCTAAAAGCAGTTTTAGTTGTGCGATGCTCTCACTGTGCCGTTTGCAACACGGCATTGCTGCGCTGCTGACTTTCTTGTGCCTTACTGATGCATCTGATCTCTGAATTATTCCAGCCGCCTTTTATGTTTTGTCAAATGCACGTCTGGGAGCTTCAAAAAGCATTTTTTCACTTTGTCATGATTCTGTTAATACGTTTTGTATACAGATCTATGTATGTTGTGTGTTTATGCTTTCATGCATGCGCATGTGTGTGTTTTTGAAAATGTTATGTCAGATATTGGTTGATTGTTAATTCTGCTCTACTAAGCCAATCAGAGAGGTATGCAAGTAGGATTAAAAGCAGTACTGGGAAAAGTATCACTGCATATTATGGCTTAAAGATAATGAAGTTATATTGTGAATATGTTGTGATATGGTTAATATATCATTTGTTACAACATGCTTTAAAGCACAGTGTTGAAGATGGAATCCATGGATGTCAGTTAAGGCTTTAAACACAAAATAATGAATTGTAATTAACCTATATTTTCTGTCTCAAACAGGAACACTTGAGCAACAGTGTAACACTGTTGTGTAGAAATGTGTAGAAATCACATAAATCACAGAATGCAAAAACCAGTGTTAATACAATTATAGAGACAATGCCCCAATCAGCCATACAGTAAAGTATCTTATGACACCAAAACAACTCTGATCTGATGAAGCATGGACTCCTGCTTTTTTTTTCCCAACTTTTTCCAAAAACTTTAAGCTACAGTAGGTTTTCTGTGGGATTAGAACAAACAGGTTAGTCATCCCTCACAAGCGTCACTGAATCTTGGCTGCCCATGACATTTCTGCTGGTACAAACCTCAAACCTGATACAAGAGCTGCAATTTTAGTTCTGATCCAGTCATCTGTCCCAATCACAATTTGGTGGTTGTCAATTTCACTCAGATCCTTACCCTTCCCATTTGTCCTGCTTCCAACACATCAACTTTGAGAACTGACTGTTCATTTGCTGCCTACTCTAACAAGATAATCAATGTTACTCGCTTAGTTTTAATAGTATATTTGTTTCCTAATTGTATTTATCTAAATTCTACTTTCCAGATAAATGTCACTGAAATTGCAGCAGATTAACTGGTCTAAATAAAAGCAATAATTGTGAGAAAATTGGATTTAAATGGATGATTGCCAAAAATGAATATTGGTCATTTGGCCAAAATATTTATTAAACACCAAGTATAATATATTTCTAAATATAGAACATGGCGATTTAATTGTCCCTTGGATTATGTTTTGACTGTTATTAATATTATGTTCAGACAGATGTGTGTTGGATGATGTGAACACTATGATTCATCCAAACACAGAAAATCTACATCTCTAGAGTCTGAGAATAAATAACGCTGTAGTACACATCATCACAATATATCAACCTTACTGACAGTGTAGTAACTACAATAAGAGCTTAGACACCATATATTGTGTAGTCTTAAGGAGAGTTCAGTTGTTTTTAGTCCAAGAAAATTGGGTTCTGCAACTATTTAAAAATTAGGGTTGGTATTTAATAAAAAATATATTTGAGGGCTTTTATCGCTGAACTTTCCACTGACACAATACATCATGTCCAAGTTGAGTGGTCTGGCTAATAACTATAAAAATGTGATAATAGTAGATCAGGATTACTATCACTTTAATAAAAAAAAACTATATTTCTTGGTCCTCAGACCCCACTTTGAGAATATATAAAGAGCTAAAGGGTTAAAAATCTTCCCCCACATGTAACAGAGAGCCTGTAGCCACTGAGCTGAGATGTTATTTGTAGATAGATGGGGTTTTCAGCAGGTTGAACTACTTCCTGTATCCCTAAATCTTAATGGACTGGCATGAGAAGAATGCTGCATGTTTGAATCCATGTCCTTGTTCACGCAGTCTGTTTATAGCGTTAAAACTGTTTGAGTTTGAGTCGTATTGTTTTGCCTTTATGTTGCGTGGAATGATGTTTTTTTACCCCTCTGCACAGCCCAGAAGGTGATCTCAGATGAGAAGGATCAGTGTTTCCGTATTGTCTCTCAGGGCTTCTGCTCTATGCCCATTCTAAAGAACATCACCAAGCAAATCTGCTGCTGTAGTCGTGTGGGTAAAGCCTGGGGAAGGAAGTGTGAGGCCTGCCCGTATTTTGGATCTGGTGAGTCACTTTTTTATTTTAATTTTTTTGAAGATTTAGTTATTATCCATCTATACCTAGCAATAAAAATATAAATGCTCAGTTCTTTAACATTAAAGATAATCATTTTTGCGTGAAAATGACCGCTCACCAGCACAATGCATAAATGCAGCTACATGTAAAGACCTTCAGCTAATGTTCACAGCAAACATCAGAATGAGGAAATGTGTGATAACTGTGACTTGAACTATAGCGTATATGTTGCCAGGGCTGGTTTGTGTACTTCAGATTTTCACACAGAGCAGTCTCTAGAGTTTATACACAATGGTGGGTTTGCAGGCTGAAAGACCTTGATGATGAGAGAGCTCAGAGGAGAAGCAGCAGACTGGTCTGAGCTGATTCGAAGCCTATAGTAACTCCAATAAGCACTCCTTATAACTGTGATGAACAAAAAGCATTTCATAAAGCAAAACACATCAAACCTTCAGGTGGATGAGTTACAACAGCAGAAGACCTGATCAGGTTCTTCTCTTGGCACCCAAGAACAAGAATCTGAAGCTATCATGCGCATAGACGTGACCAAACTGGACAGATGAAAACTTAAAATAAAACAGTAGATTTGTTTTTTCTAGGGTTTCATGTCTTGTACACACTGAGATGCTTTTCCACTCACCTAACCCTAACCCAAGAGTGATGGTTTAAGTTACTGTATCTGGTACGGTAGTTTAAACCAATCGAACCATTTTCCTCTCATCAAAAAGAAATTTCCATCCAAAGAACTGTCACGTACTTAAAGTTTTTTTTCTGTATAAACTCTAGAGACTGTTGCATGTGAAAGTCAGAGTAGACTAGCAGTTTCTAAAATATTCATACCAGCCCATTTGAACAGCCATGTCATAATTAGTCACAGAAATTAGTCACTTTTTCTTCATTCTGATATATGATGTGAACATTAACTGAAGCTCTTAACTTATCTGCATGAGTTTTTGCATTGTGATGCATTGCTGCTACATGATTGGCTGGTTAGATAACTGACAACCAGTGAAGCTGAATGTTGCAATAAAAAAGGACATGTTTGAATATTGAATAGTATTAATGTTAGGAACAGCGAGGATTAAAATACGACCCGAATGCGGGGATAACAAAAACACGATTTATTAACAAAAAAATAGAAACAGACAGGAAGAAAAAATCACGAGCACTGGCAAACTGAACCGGCAAAACAAACCTGAAACATTAACCAACACAAAATAAAGATGAGGACTCCACAAAGCCAGACGCAATGTGGATCAAATAAATAGACATTATAATAAAACTAATTAAGAACAGGTGAACAGGTGCCGGAACGCCCCCTGACAATAAATATTGTACTGTAAGTGATGTGGGATGCTGGGATATGTTGGGGTTTCCTAATTTCTAACTTACTTGCCTTTAAATGAGATTAGATTCTATTTTTTAAATAAATTCAAATTTGCAATGTTTGACAGAATTGAATTCTCATTTGTCTTTAATAATGCAGCAGTTTGTGGTAAAGCTCTTCTTCTCTAGAAGAGTTATCTTTTTTTAGAGGTTTAAAAGACCAGTTTGGCCAAATATTACATATATACACCATATCTCATACCTCAAATGTAGCTCAAATGAAATTTCTAGGCTTTGTTTATCATTGTATAAACTTACTGTCTCTCATTATTACTGTGCCTCCAAATGGCTTAACCATGGTAAGGGGAAATTGGATATGATTGTTTAAACTTCATCTCAGCACTGTACTGTAAATACGTCACTATGGATAAAAACACCTGTCAGCCTGTAAATGTAAAATGCATTGTGTCACAGGTTGCACAATAGACATACATTTGTTGTTCATTAGTTGCTGAATAGAGAATCCTGAAATCTACAAACACATCAATATCAGTTTAAATGTGACCGTGTAGAATGAAAGTACACATTTACTTTCTTACACCAGATGTCGGTAACACGCTCAAATCATTTTTTAGTATCTGAAATATGCTTCTATGTGTTTCTTTGTTTTCACTAAAGCTAAGCTGCTAATGTAGCTAACAAGCAAGGGAAGCTTATAGTTACTAGTTTATCACCTGCAAGCTACACATTTGTCTCATAAGTCATTGCTTTCAAAAGTGCAAGAATTATAACACATTTTAAACAATCATCCAAATTACTTGCTCCATACGAATCCATAATCAAGGTTTTAACATATATTTGTCTACAATTTGTCATATTTAAGCTGATTTAAGAGAAGCATGTGAAAAATTTAGGAATGTACCACACAAAACTGGAGGATTTCATTAACAGTTAGCTTCATAGTGCAAAACTAAGGAAAGAAAATTTAAGATATCATGTCATGGCTGATGATTACTTTTGGGGATAAGAAGAACACAGTACATTTAGTGCAGTTTTCAAAACTAGCCTCTTAATTACACAAATATTTATGTGGGAAAAGTAAAAAGAGGAGGTTTAAGCACCTGGTTTAATCCTGGGTTTGCCATTTAGATTATGCAAATGACATCCGTATATTTTTCTCATTTGATGTTGCCAGATTTTCTCTTGAGTAGAGATTATTTTTTCATCTAAACTACTTGATAGTTTCTTATGTGACACACCGCACAAAGATGTCTTGGTATAATTCAAATGAAGAATGAAAAAGTCAAGTCCAATTGCTTTATTCTGATGAACAATCTGTGTCTCCAGTTGAATTTAAGGAGATTTGTCCTGCTGGTCCTGGCTACCATTACTCACCCAACACCTTGAAATTGAATCAGAGGGTTTCTGAACCACACAGCCCTGCGCTGGTTTCTCAGACGAATCGCAATTTGACTTCAGTGACTAGATATGATACATCATTATTACAATCAACAACAAGAAATGAGCCTCCTCATAACCAAAGACCTACAAGACCCCAATCTCCAACTATCAGCCACAACGTCAGGATTCAGCAGTCCAGTACTGGTCAAAGACAGCCGCTCACATCAGAAGTTTTCATCATTCAGAGTGAACCTCAGCTGAGTCAGCACAGACAAACAGGAGGGCTCACTTCATCAACTAGCCAGCCAAGCAGAGAACGTCCCTGTGAGTAACAACATGAACACTGATATGAACTCAACTCAGTTCATTTTAATTATCATCACCGTGAGGAAACCGGTTGCTAGAAATGTCATTAAAACCGCAACAAGCACTATTAGAACCTTAGCCTTAGTCTCGGTTATTATTTATCTAAATTCACACACACATTTATCAATGTTTTTGTAAAGCTGTGTTTAAATGGTTGTGTTAACCAAACCAAGGTTTTTTGCCAGATATACAAATGTTTCAGAAATGCTGCATACTGCATAACCCACTCAGAATAAAGATTTCCACATGCATGAGCTCACAAATGCCTGATTATTGTTTAGTGACTCTGGTTGATCAGGTTGATCAGGGAGAGAGGATAAACAATAGAATAGAAGCCTTTAT
>JAOTRN010000032.1:7192492-7203678 GCA_028566695.1 Bagroides melapterus
CGCTATGCGCCCCGATACAAATTACCACTCTTAAAGGTTCTGCTTTTACGTTTTTACCCCTTGAGCAATTACCTCTCATGTCATATGTTATTCATTCATATGTTATGCCAGGACACAAGGATTTCCTGCAGAACAATGCCCAGAGCATCGCACTTCCTCTGCCGGGTTTGCCTTTTTCTTATAGTGTATCCTGGTGCCATCTCTTCACCCGGTCTACACATATGCATCTGGTCTTCTACATGATATAAAAGAAAATGTGATTTATCAGACCAGACCAATTGTACTACAGTAGGTCTTATGTCTGATCAAGCCAGTTCAGTCCCCACACTCAGCAATGAGCTATAGGCGCTCATGACCCTATGGCTGGAAGGTACTAACCACTGACTATTAGGAATGTTCCACAAGACCTGTTTTGGAGATTCTCTGGCCCAATCATATAGCCATCACAATCTGAACATCGTTTCCAACACATTATCTTCAACTACTATCTGTTCACTCACTGCTTAATATATCCCAGTCAAAATACATTCAAAACACCCACTACTACCTCCTTTACATCCTTTTAGCAACCTTTAGCATTCTAAAGTTGGACAGTGTTGTACTGTTCTAACTACTGCTCAATTCACTAGCCATATTATCCATATAATTATCCATTAAGTAAAATAATAATTGGAATTTGGATATCTGGACATGATCTGGACAACCTTCACAATTGTCACCTTCCCATACATCAGGATTCCATTACTGTTAATCCCCACATTGCTTTACTGTGTCCTGATACAGTAAGCAGATATGTTTAGTTTCTTAAAGTGTGAAAAGGGACATTTCCTTATTTCTTACAAAGACTAAAATGTCTTCAGGGCATTCTCTGTTAGATAGTATAATAATAAAAAATGTACTTCACTATAGGATTTCCAGTGCACACCACTCCTGGTGAACCATGAATAGGGTATTTTGGATATGCGTATAGTCTTACCTCATCTTTAGCATGGAACAGGAATTCGCTCCCATCTTTAGTTCTGGGATTAAAAAAAAGGGAAATGTCCTTTATTAGTGGCAAATAAAGCTTTCTTAACTTTTTTTTTACTTTTACATTTTTTCTTGCTATTAGTAATAAAAAAACCTTGTGCATTTTTTGTTTTTGTTTTAAGTTTTTGTTTTCCGTATAAAATTATATTATTCCTTCCTATATATAAAACTGACATTTTTATTATTTACTTCCGCTTTTTATGTATATCACACACAAAAATATTGTTCCCTTTTTTATGCATTATTATATAAATCTTTTTTTTTTTTTTTTTTTTTTTTTTTATGTTGTTTGTACATTTTGTTTTTAAACTTGCATTGGGAAATTCTCTATTTCCATTTTTTTATTTCTATTTTTTCATGTTGATATTATTAAGTTGTATTCATTCGTCATTTCTTTCTATTTAACTGCACTGTCAATTGTTTACTTAAGCGTGAAGACGTTTTTCTTCTTCTTGTAGCCAAGGTTGATGTCACAGGAACAGTTGCTCATACTGAGACGTGGCTCGTTGTTGTATGCAGATGTTGTGCTTTTCGAGTCCTTGAAGAAACCAAGTTCACCTTTATTCAGTACGCAGTACAGATTCACCCAAGATCTGCTGCAAAACGTAAAAAAGCCGGTGTCAGCATCAAAACATCTATCTAAATATTACTCACCTGCTGAAAGAGTGAAGGATAAATCCTTAACAGAGCGATCAGACTGCTGTGAAGAAAATCTCCACTTCGCAGTACTGCTCTTCTGTCACTTACCTTTGTGGAGAGGCAGGGGATCAGCCAGGAACATAGAATAAGCATGGAAGAAAAAAGAATTTTGATTAATATCAGATATTAACAGTAGTGAATAGTCAATAATGTTAATGCTAGTATGAAACTGGCTGCAGTGAGAACACAGTTTTCTATGAACTTTTCCATCCAACTGTTTTTATACTCATAAAACTCATAAGATCACACATTGACTGAAAACCTCACAAATTAAAGTGTTATGAAAAGTGCCATAAAGCTTGGAATTATCTTATAACCTCCAAACTACCAACCTTGTGTATCCAACAATAGCAGTGGATTTCACTGTTTATTGTCTTTTGGTGTTCGTTTCAGATTGTGGGTTTGTTTGGGTTTGAATTTTCTTCCTATATTTGCCACTGAGTATGTGACCAAACTTAAGAGCTTAGAGCAGTATACCTATGAGATAAACTGCTAAGATTGACTGATAACATCTCAAAGATTTCTATCATATGGAAAACAAATACAAATTCAAATACAAATTCAAATACACTAAGTCTAAATACAGGAGCCACTGTACATGTTCTTCCTATAGCTTATTAAAATAAAGACATAAAATACTGACCATATAATTATTCTTTTATTGCACTCTGTATTACAGTGGTGCTCAGAATTTTTAATACAAGAGCATTTAAAGGGAGCACAGTCTCTGTAAAACATCTGGATGGAAAAAACTATAAGCAGCACTCACTAAGCATGTATAATCATTTTATGTGTACAGGCAAAAAAGTAAAAGGCAGCCATCTTGAACTTGTATATAAGGCTAGTTAATGAAATGAGCCCACATGCTGCTTGGCCTCAGGGTGGGGGGACTGTTGAAAGGCTGGGAACTGCCAACGTTCACTCAATGTACCATACCTTATAAGCCGTGGATTAAAAAAAGACAGCAGCTGTTGGTCTTCTGCCAAAGGATGCTAGCAGCTAGCATCAAGATGTCATGCAAGATGCAAGCTGTGCTAATGATTAGTGGGGGGGAAATATAGTTACAGAAACTCTAACTTGTGCAAGCAAGTGAAATAATAATAATAACACTTTGCTTTTGTTAAGAAAGATATTTTTCTTCTATCTCAAGCATGAAATTTAAAACATTTAAAACAACTAAAAACTTTTTAGGACTTTAGTTTTTGTTGATAGCAATAATTTAAGAAAAAAAAGCACTGGTGCAATAGTGGATGCTATCTGGGTGTTAGCATACAGTGTAAACATGCTAAGGCTTGACTGGCATAACTGGAGCAAGGTGAACAACATGCTACATTATGTTCATGCCCACAGGGTCCCACCTGTTCGAGCTTTTCTTCTGACTCTCGATGTCTAACTTGCGGAAGAGGAAGCCCTCACGCTGAGCATGATGGGAAGGTGGCTGGGGGACAGATGAGCTGCTTTGAGCAGGAGCAGATCGTGAACGTCGTGTTTCACCTTGTGTCCCATCTTTGGGTCGAGGCCGTCTCCGTGGTTTTGGCCGATCTCGTGCTCGGGGTCGATCTGGCCTTGACGATTTCTCTGGAAATCCATTCGGAAGCCGAGGAATTTCTCCTCGAACCTAAGATTTTATTTACGTTTGAATTAATAGTGTTTCTATGTATTATAATACTATAATGTATTATTGGCCTATATTTGCAAATTATATAAAAAAAATCATTGATCATTTAGTTAAGAATTACAGTATTTAGATTATGATAATAACCCTGCTGCTATCAAGATTTCATTTTACAGTTGACATTAATTCATTTCTTCATTCTAAACAGTAAATTCACAAGGTTAATAGAGACCATTCAAATACTTGTATCTAAATAATTATTATTACAGCATATAGCACTTACATTGCTGTAGTATGTAGTTTATATAGAATAGGAAAATGCAAAGACAGACCAGTAGAATAGACCTATACACCAATTACACCAGTGAGGAGATATTATCTTATATAGAAACTACTGATCTAGGATTTTCACACAAAAGATTCTCTCAAAAATAAGCTGTGTATAGTTTGTTGAGAGAGATCAGAGTAACCAGACTGGTCTGAGCTGACAGGAAATCTATATTGACTGTGGTGAGTAGAAAAGCACATCAGAACACACAAGTCGATTAGTTACAACAGTGGAAGACTAACTCATTTTGTTTATGTTTTTCTCATCATTGTGTGTAAAAGACTGACTTGTGTGTGAAACCCCTACAGCAGCTTCTGAAATACTTGAGATAGATAGATAGATAAATGTTAAACATAACATGAGGTTGTATATTCACCTGTGCGGCTTCTCTCTCTTGTAGCTGTTCAACAATGTCAGCTAAGGTAGACCGTTTCTCTCTGCAATGAATTAAGAATAAAATTAATTAAGTTGTATCATTAAGAATATCAGAATATGCTCTGTAAAACAGATATACAAAATTAGAATTGTATATCTTTTGATAATTACGGCCACGTAGAAGTTCATATAATACAGCTCAGGAACAGTAACTGGCACTTTAACAAATTGATTAACAAAACATCTACTTGTGTCCATACAAGAATAAAAGAGCTATCTCAGTTTAAAAAAGTGCACTTGTGTAAGAAGAGATGCTACAAAGTTAGTGTGAGAGAACAAATGTTGTGTGCACAGTGAGATAAAAGTAATGCCTGATGACGCCGCTGAAATCAAATAGTGCCAATGTTCATTTACAATTAAAATGCTGACCAATAAAGTACCACAGCAACTGTGGTGATATGGAAATGTAATACTCCACAGTCTCACCCTCCTCCCGATCGTCTATCTGATGGTTCTCTGGCTGTCTCATGTTCGCTGCTTTCTTGTCTCTCAAGCCGATGCCGGTCTCTTCTCCGAGTTTCGTACACTTCCTGTTCGCTGGATGTCTGTCTCTCCAGCCTTCTCTCTCTCTCTGCTCTTTCCCTCCATACTTCCTGTGGAAGCTCGTCTCTCCTGGCCTGAATCAGCTGTTCGTTAGAAAGCTGACGTTCTATACGCAAGTCCTTCACATGAGGACGTTGCTGCTCCACCTGTAATTCAGAGCGACTGCCTCCACTGCATCCAGGCTCCTGAAGCACTACCTCTGCCATTACATTCACATCTATTTGAGGGCGCACTGTCTCGCGAATTGGTTTTATCTGAGTACTTTTAATTTCTGTGGGCATTCCAAGACCTGCAGCGACCCCCAGGACAGCAGTAGTTCTTGCCTCCTGGATTCGGGGTGTGGCTGCTGCACTTACAATTGGTGTGTAGTTTGATACCGTTGAGACGATTCTCCGAGAGCCAGGGGGTGGAGATGGCTGTCCCATGTTCCGCTCACTCCAGTAGTCCCCTTGTTCATAAATGGTCTGTTTGTGAAGTGATGAAGGGCTGCTACGTGCCGGAGATGAATCCTGGGGATCCAGAAATACCTTACGCCCCAACAATGGAGTTGGAGGCAACTTGCTTTGCTCTGCCTTCATTTTCTCTACCTGCATGAGACAGATGAGATCTTAATGATGTTATTTGCTTTAATATTAGAAACTGCAACATCCATGGTCAGTGACTGATCAAGAAGGGACCATCACAAAAAGACCATTGAAGAGCCCATCCGAATCGTACTGTATAGAGGAAGCAACCTAGATTACATAGGTATCAATGATTTTTGTATTGATACACTGTACTTGAGATCAGATAAATTTGTAAAAAGAGAAACAACCAACCAACACAGATGAAAATGCAAATTATGAGATGCAGGTGCTATTTTACTTACTGTTCTTTACAAGAATAAATGCACATTTCAGAGGTCAGTGCTGCAAAAACCTGTTATGATAGTGATAAGATGATAGTGGTCTACAAGCTGTAAAAAAAAGGTGCTCAGTTGAGGCCAAATTTTATATAAAATTCAGTCCAAGCAGTAATAGTACAAGTTTCTATATTACTGACAAGTAGGCAAGTGCAAGATTGGCTACACCATGAGAACAATAAAAGGCTTGCATGTTTGACCCCTACAGTGAGAGAGTGGCACTGTTATGCTGTGGGAGGTTTTTTTGGCATAACATCGTTTTTGTCTCTGTAATGCTAGCACAAACATGTTTAGTTGGAAAAGCTATATAATGTGCCTTGCAAAAAAGTCATGCCTTAAATATATTTCAATTCACACCTCATACAAACAAATGTACACATTTTCATTTCTCTGTCTTTGTTTGACCTCACCGTAGTAAGCCGACGTAACGAGCTGAATCTCTCTTCCCAGGCTGAGGCTGCTTTCCTAAAGGCCTCGTGTCGGTGAATGAGCTGCTCAACTTCGTCTACACTGCGACCGAGTTCCTGACTGACCAGGAATGTCTCCTGAGATGACAGCCAGGACTCAGCGACCGCCGCCTCCTGAGCAAACTGATGAACTTCCAACACTGAGACAGAGGGAGGAACAGAGAGACAGAAATGCACAGACAGAAGGTGTTAATAACAAAGACAGAGAGAGGTTGAGAAAGTTGGATGGAGAGAAGACATAGGCACATGGAGGTAAAGAACAAAGAAAAAAGATACAATGAGGAAAGAAAGGAAGAAAGAGCAAAACCATTCATTAATTAAAATTTTTAATAAAAATCAGATCATTCATTCTTCTTATACATATTATTAATACTCTATGGTATAATGACTCACTGTGCTGTAGTTCCTGCCAGTGTTTATCCCATTTCTCTGTTAACTCTCTCTGTTTGGCCAGAACTTTCTCCAGTTTCTCTTTAATCTGAGACAAATTAATGATCCACATTAAGGATCAGTAGAATCACAGCAATAAGAAATTGTGCAGTGAAGAAATATCTAGAATTATAGGATTGTTTGGAATCAAACTTGACGATAGAATGAAATGTTACACTACTTTAGCACCTCTCCAGCCCATTTTATTAACATATGATTGAATTGTTTTGCATTGTAAACAGTTATAATATATACACCACTTTAACTGTTGTTACAGAACCACATTCAGAAACTACATGCAAACCTTGTTAAACTACAGTCCCGTACTTTATCGCATTAGTTACAAAAGTGGTACTGTATGTGGATACTTTTGTGGCAAGAGGCAGCTTTGTTAGAACTGCTATTAGAACTTTTCTTACTGTAACATTAACTTGATTTTGACAGTATAAAATGTTTGTGAGACTATGAAATAAGTCTTGTTGCTATCTTGAATTGTATATCTCTTGCCAAGCACTTACACTTGTATGCAAAATTTTGAGCGCCCCCTCAAATTAAACAGAAGTACATAATATCTGCAGCAAACATTTTTTTATGCAAAACGTAAGGCACAGTTATTGTATTAAGTTTATGATAAAAATAAAAATTTGCAAAGGTTTGGACACCCTTCTAGTCTGAGAATTTCATTTACTTTTTGGCTTTAATTCACCATCTAAGACTCATTACACATTTCCAGAAATCAATGTCATTAGAAACTATTTATAAAAATAATTTATAGTCTGTTTTAAACATTATGCATGACCTCCTCCGCTGCTGGGTTTCTTGCAGCCAGCAGTGTCTTTCCCATCTCAATACACTGCACCATGCTCTTATTTCGTGCTTCCACTTCACTCTTCAGGCTCTGATGGTAGTTCATGAGCACCTCGACAGAGGAGACGTCCCTGAAAACAACAGCAGGTAATTAGAGCTCTGAGAACAGAGGAAGACGAAGGAGTGTGCTGACAGGACAATTTGGGACTTTTTGTATGCTGAAATCGTAAAAGTCAGAAAAAAAAATACAGATCTTGTTTTATTCTAATATTTTTGCAAATGTTTGTTAATGTTTATAGATTTAATTAAACCAGTATCTTAAACTGCATCAGCAAGGTTGTTCTAAGCAGGACATTAAATGTGTACAGATTGCACTGTAATAAGAAGGAAGACACTAACAAAATGCCGTTTGTGTATGAAATGCACCTGGGTTTCTCCCCTGTTCCTATCTGACAAATGATGCTGTCCATCCATATCAACTGATCACGCACTACACTGAAAAATCGCAGTTTATCCGATGCAGTGGTAATGTGCACACGGCATTCTTCACAGGACACGATCAGCTCCTTCCATGCCTGCATCACTCCAAATTCCTGCATGGCAATGGCTTCTGCCTTCTCTCCTGCATAAACGGTGCGAAGCTGAGCAGCATTTTCCTGTAACTGTCTCACCTAAGGAAAACACACACACACAAACACAGTTTTTTTTTTTATTTTAAGAATAAATTAAATATAATTAATGAAATAAAATCTATTCTTGGACTCACCTGCCCAACCAATAGCTGGATGTCCTGTTCAAATGTGTTCATGAGTCTCTGAAGCGAGCTAGTGTTTGTTGTACCATCCTGGCCTTCTCTCACTTCCGGTAATCGTCGGTGTTTATCAGCTATCTGCGTTATCACCTGTAATGCACACACAGTATATACACAAATTCTGTTTCCAATGTTTATCCATAACTAGCAGTGACACAAATCATATGCATTTTCTTTTAACATACAGTAAGCTTACTAGAAATAGCTTGCTAATGGAATAACAGTAGAAGCATATATATTCTGAATACCAGTTGTATTATGTTAGCCAGTTTTAGGTTAGATACCCATATGAGAAAAGCTTTAGACAATTTGTAACACTAAAATAACAAACATTGTGACATGGGCGTCTCACCTCTCTGCAGTCGGAAAAGAATTTGTGAAGCTGGTGTGACGCAGCTAGCATTTGTGCTCTGGTTTCCATCAGCTCCATCAGTTCAGCCCATGATTCATTCACTCCGTCCTTCCACTCAGCAATGATAGCAGCATCCGCATGGCCATAATCAATCAACTCATCCACCATCTGATTAACGGCCATTACTCGCTCCTGGCCCACACTTCCTGTCTCTGAGGCAAACTCACTGAACTTTTCCTGAAGGATCTAAACAAAAGAATGAAAGAGTTGTCGTTATAAAGAATATTATAATGAAGGCAATTCATCTCTGTTATGGGGCTTATCATTTTGCATCTGGAATGTTTACTTAATCAGTCCACATTCCATGATTCCATAATGCTGGTGTCTTAACAAGATGTTGTTGACTATATGTTTATTGTCTGTTATTGTCTGTAGTTGTCTGTAGATGTTTATTGACTGTAGTGATGAGGTTACAAGTAACATTTCTTTCTATCCACACATCTTGTTTGTCCAATGCTGCATAGAAGTATGCTGCACCACTACTACACTAGTGTCAGTTCCTGTTTCTGAGGGTCTTCTTGGTCTTCCAGATCTTGCTTTGACTTCCAAAGTTCCTCTTAACTGTCCTTTTTTATTTTGGACACTAGAAATTGTGAGCTATAAGTGCTCTGATATATTTTAATAGCCATTCTCTGCATTATAGGTAACAGTTTGCTTTATTTTCAGCTCCTCAGTCAACTGCCTAGAAGAGCCTGTGGTTTTAAATGTTAGCAAAAGGTTTGGAAAGTCAGAATGCTTTTTAGAATCTAGAACTAGACTAAAGTGTGTGAAAGTATCATTTGATTTTTCTTAATTGTCCCTCTAAGCTTTGTCTCATCTTCTCTGCTGCTTTCAGCTTTCTCCTACTCCTATTCGATTTGGATAGACATCATTTTGTTGTTTCTTTCTCACCGTGACATGTTCATAGTCCTGCCCAAGTTCGGTGGAACTGGCTGAAATCTCTCGCTCAGCAATCCACTGTTCAAGTTCTTCCACCTCTCTGTGGAGCTGAAAGAGCCAGTACTGCTGTTCTAACCGGCACTTCCGCTCTTCTACCAAGTCCTTTAAAGACACGTAGAGCCGGTCGATTTGAGATTGGCGTTTACTTATCTGTTCACTGCGGGTCAAACACATACACGCATACACAAGAATTAAGACAAAATGCAAATAACTATATCTTTCCATCAACTCCTGCTCCATTAAATATTCTGTGAGATCAGTCTTCAGTCACTATTGTATTAAATATACGTGTATTTCTACTGCAGCATGAAACACACCACCATCAATCCACAACTACTTAGAAAAATGCATATGCATCTAAAACAGGGCCAGACTGGAGAACAATGTTTATATTAATACCACAAACATTGCAATGAGGAACTGGCAAGAATAAAAAATTGTGTTTTTGTTATTCGAATACTGCAAGTTCTCTGCTAGTATCGCATGAGCTGTAGTGTGATGGTAAGATGCTATGGATAAGCTAAACATCTAGCACACGTAGTAAACCAGACTCTATACAGTGTCTTGCCACCTTTTCTGTTCCACTAACCTACGATAAACTTTCCATAATGGGATTATCTATATCTCTCTATCAAAGAAGAGCTGACACTTTGCTTATCTCACTTCATCTCTTTATGGGATCAATATAAGATTTGTTCAAATTCAACAATCACATGAAAATAGGTGGATTAAAAAAACAAAGAATCACCTAAACAAACACATACCTGTCAGGATGACCAAGCTCCAGTAGCTGTCTGCACTGCTGTGATAAAAGGCCGATGGTTTCAGCGTAATCTTCGATTGTCTGCTCCAAAGATAACTGTTTTTTCAACAGCTGCAGTGTACTCAATTCATCCTGAGAGAGGAGAAAGTTCTTACCCACAGAGCACGGTAGTGTGTATCATATCAGTGAGCGGTGGCACTGGGCCTTTAGACACCTCTGTGGCTATGATTGCTTAATAATAATGAGGAAGATCGCTGTTTTTAATAGTAATTATACTTGAGTTTTACATTAAGTTCACTCTTCAATTAGTGTCCTTGATATCTGAAAATCATGCCAAAATCTTATTTACATATTTTTTCCTGCCATGATTTTGCTGTTGACATAAGTCACACACTAATTTTAGAACAAATGCAATGCAAATTCAGACACAATATTATGGCTATTAGGATATAAGTTTCCAGTAATACATACAAAAAGATTTGTGCACCATGTGTGAAATGTATGTATTGTGTCTCTGTTCTTTGTTCCTGTTCTACCTTTCCTTTTTCCTCATTCATCATATGCAGCTCCTGTTCACTGAGCCATGCCTCCACCTCTGCAATGTCACTGTAGTACTGTTGAGCTTGATACATAGAGTCTAAGTGCAGTTGTTTACGCTCTGTCTCGGCCCACAATGCCCCCCACAGGGTGTGGAGATCCTCCATTAATGCGTTCACATACTCCGCCTCAGATGTGCACACCGATGCGAACATAGTCGCTCGATCCATCACCTCTTCCAAATGCCCCCGGTGACTCTCCAGCTCTCTTTGCAGGCTCTGAAGAAGAGAAAAATGCTGTGCTAGGTATCTGCTGATGTCTGCTAATGTGATACACCACTATGCAATATTCAGCACTGTGTTGTTGCACAGTGCTTTAGGATAAGTTTTTTTTTTATCCTAAAATGGACCAGATAAGTGTAGTGTTACCTGATTTTTCTTCATGAGCTGCTGCACGGCCTGTAAACTACTC
>JAOTRN010000032.1:7279421-7290650 GCA_028566695.1 Bagroides melapterus
TATGGGCAATTGACCCCCAGTACCCCAAATCCCCCACGCATCCATACCCCCGAACACCCCCCCCCCCCCCCCCCAGCCTGTACTGTATGGTGTCTGTCGCCAACAATTTTTAAGTGTTTTTTTTATGTTGATAAGTGTTTTGTTTTATTTATTTTACTTGAGAGCCACAAAAAGCTGGAATCAAATTCCTTGTGAGTGTGTAAACATATTAGGCGAATAAAACCAGATTCTGATTCTGATTTTTTTCCATTCAGCCCCCGGAGGAGGGTGAGGAGGCCTGGGATACAGTCAGTGTTCCACTTCATCCCAAATCACATTTCTGTGCAGGTCAATCAAGTTTTTCCACATCAAATGTGGCCATGTGTTCATGGAGCTTTCTTTGTGTACAGGGGTATTGTCAATTTGGAATATGTATCTTACTTCCAATGAAGGGAAGCTGAAATTCAGCATAAAAACACATCCTTTACAAAACTTTGTGGCAACGGTTTGGAGAAGAAACATATGGAACCAGATGATATTATTCTAGATCATTCTGTTTTATCTTCAAAAGCTTAAACTAGCACTTTCCCTGTTTGTTTTATGTATCCTTCATTTTTTAAAAAAAAAGAAAAGAAAAGAAAAAAAGCAGCAGCTCCCACAGAGCTGTAGGTTGATGGTATCCTAAGTCTGCAACCTAGAGAACCAGTTTCATTGATAGATTCATTGATAGATACTTTAAAACACGTATGACATATACATAAATGTAGATCCTTTTTAATGATCGTTGGCACCAGTTATTGGAGCGTACTGTTGGTAATATCCACAAGATAACAGATACACCTGTATTATTGTGTACGTGATTATAAACAATGTGGTTTGCTAGGCTACTCATTTTCATTCAGAACCAGGAAGAAGACCCAGCATTAGTGTTGAGCCTGCTGTGTTATGATTGACTCATGTGTTGGTCTTTAAAAATAAAGTATGCAAATGAATCATGATATGCAGTGCAAATTTCAGTTTGGAGTGGTTGAATGTTTAACAGGGAACCAAAGTTTTAACATTACCAAAAGAATATTAAATAAAGCAAACCAAGTGTCCTGTAATTTAAAGTATTTCATGTGCATCTACAAAAAATTCCAGCACCTAAAAATCTTTATGCCCCCAAAATCCAATGTTCTGTTGATTCTTCAAAGAGGCAAACGTTCTGTTCTGCTCTATATTTGTAGAATAAAAGTTCATGTGCATATTTTTACATGAGTGGTAAAATTACAGTTCTGTGTTTTGTCCTTACAGGGTGTATAATGGTGGCACGAGGGCTAAAGCGAAAACTCTACGATCATGTCAGAGACCCCGGGTGGGAGAATCAGCTGCAGTCTGTGCTAAACATTTCCATGGACAAATACCAGCGCGATCAGGCCCTTGTGGAGCCGAGCTTACGCCGCTCTGTCCTCATTACTAACACACTCCGTCAGGCCAGAACACACATGGAGGCCGTTTCTGGATTTGAGAACCCTATGAAAAAAATTCCAACCCATCATTCAGCAACATGCTTCCAGCAGGAACTTGCCACACCTGCTGGGTTTGAAGATACTGATGATGATTTCATGGAGGATCTGTCTCTCTCCACTGCCATTACTACCATCTTAAAGAATCTGGACACAGCTCTTGATGGCAGCTCTGGTTCATCCACACCTCAGCGATCACCATTAGCTTCAGTGGAAAATCTTACAGTGGACAGGACCTGCAAGAGGAGTCAGAGCAAAAGTTTATCTAATCACCTGCACAACAGTGTTCTAGATGATCTGTTATCGGACTTCGGTACTTCTGTATGTGAAAGGGAGATGAGTGATCATAATTTTGACCTTTCTGCCAACGAATTTATGAAATATTTACCCTGTGTGCCGTGCTTGGGGAATGAAATGGTGTTTTTACACTCCATGTAGTGCACTGCAGGTCCAGTAAAGATTTGGGATTCAACTGGCTGCATATTTATACCACACAGGTTTGAAATAGAGAGTACACTATTTGTAAAATCATAATTTATGATATAGAAAAAATACTATCCACATCATATGTAAATAAGGAGCGATATGCCCTTCAGCTCTGCTTACTAAATATGTACCACATTAGGTAAGAATGCTTATTACTTCCTGTTTCGTGCACTGTGCTCACGATGAAGCATTGCTACCTATGTTAGGCTAATACACAATATTCTACACGTGGTGTAAAGTTCTCGTTGTTTATTACATGTGGGAAGAAATGCAGCTAATTCACTGTATTTAGTGTGTCATATGTCAAAAAGGGAACTATTTGCAATTCACATGTTCAATTTCAAATTAGACGTACAATATATAGGGTATGAATAATATCTAGTAACACACTTTAATGCACTCCCAATTCATATAGTTTACTTTGTGTCAAATAGAGAGCCAAGTCTTTGTGTGCACTACTTAGGGAGTGAAGTAAGACAGCTACATTCTGTGCACTGCACTGTAACCAATTACTCCCTATATACTGTAATATAGTATATTTAATGTCTGAAATGTAATTAATTTATACAAATAAATTGATCTTTGCATAGTTGAGGATTCTATAAAAATTCTTTCCCCAGTAGCGGTCCCCAGAGGAACAGCCAAAGCAAAAAAAAAAAACCCTATAAGTTTCTATATTTTAATTTTTATTTAACATTTCCTTTTTATTTTCCCAGGAATGTATTGGGAACCAGTATTTCAACCTATGTGTTTATCATCCAGCTCTTCGTCTTTGACATGATACTACCCTCTATCTGTTTTTTAAGACTATAGAAATGCAACGATATAAGCATTATATAATATATAAAAAAGTAGTACCTTGTAAACCTTGTGTGCATGGGTGTGCTCATTCTAACAGGTGTGCTGGCCATGTTCATTACGTGTAGGTGAGTGTGTGCATGGTGCCTTGCACTGGCCTGGCATCTAATCCATGGTTTCCCATATCTATACTACCTCATGCCTCGTGTTCTGGGGATTGGTCTTGGATCCTTCATGAACCTGACCAGGACAATATGGTTAATGAAAAATTAGTGAAGTTTATGTTTAGGGGAAAAAAATTGTGTTTCACTCCCAGGGTTGGATGCAAGCTGACTAAGAAATGTATTGTGTTTCTGATACTTTATAGTAGCACCATGTTCAAAGGCAATCTGGACTGGTCCTAACTTTATATACAAGAGTATATAATCTCAATACTGGAGAATTGTGCCTTATATAATACATCTGTTCTAGTGTACTGTATCAAGGCTGAGTTCATTGCCTTGAAATGTCACAGGGTGGCATGCTGGAGCAGCCTCTGGCTTTGACCCTGACCTTGTTACTGTCTGTTCAGTTTTGCATGTTTGCAGTGTGTATGTGGGTTTCCTGCAGGTTCTCTGTTCTGTTTACTCAGAGTAAAGATTGACAAATGAACCTAATGCCACAATCATGATAAAGGTGCCTCTTGTTGATGGCATACTTTATTAATAACAGGCAACGTCCCTAGAGAATTAAACATTTCTAATAAAAGCCATATAACTTTGATTAGACCGTTACACCTTTTATAGCTTTTGAAATATATAATGTTTGGAAATACCTCATGTGACTTTGTGAGTTATTCTGTTTTAAAATGATATGTCAGCCAAAATGAAGTGTACCCAGTATTTCCAGCCCAGACATGTTTCATGTCAGATGTTTGCTTCTTTAGTTTTGTGCTGAAGTTGTGAGGCTAATGAAGCTAATGGGTAACAGTACAGTGTCCTGTTTACTATTGTGCATACTGCATGCCTGAAATGTGTTTAGTAATTTTATTAGTGTTTCTAATAAGATGGCTTCATTATCTAGCATTATTGCACTGGATTTGTGAATTATTGATTAGTGTTTATACAAATCCATGTGGACAAAAAACAAAACTGTTGTGTTAATGCACACTGTTCATTAATTACTGTAAGAATTAAGGGAAAGTCACCCTGAATGACTTGCATATTTATAATCTGAATGTGATCTTCAGTGGTGCAAAAGATATGTTATTATTAAATTCTGAGTTTAATTTTTTTTGTTACCTGTTTGTTTTTGTTTCAACACAATCTGTTTTATATATGGGCACCACCTGCTCTTCTTGAACAGATAAAGTTTCCAAACGTTTTCACTCGTCTCCTTCTGCTAATTGAAAAATATTTCAGGCTGCTCAAAGCAAATCACACCAAACCACCAGTACCACATTCCCGTTCCAACCTTTCTTATATTCATTACATAAAATAATTTGTATTGGTTGTAAAGTAGTACAAACAGGCATTTATCATCTCTCTACCAGTAACATTTCATTCACTCTACATTGTTCCACTTTCTTTCTCACAGCTTTTTTTTGTGCCATTGCATCTTGCTGCTCTGCAGACACGACTCTCTGCAGCCTCATACTTTGAGAACTGCTGGAGCATGATAAGAGCAACAATGCTAGATATCTCGCTGTATACTGGATGGAAATAGGTCCTGTGAGGAAACCCATCCACAGTGCATACCTGTGTAATTTACACTAAATTCATCACACTGTATGCTTGCACATGTGTGTTTAAAAGAGTGTAGGAGGGTGATTTATGAGTTAAACACAACAACAAAAAAACATTCATGGGTGGTTTTGGAACCTAACTTCAGTGATAAACGGAGGATTAATGATGTTTATTCAAATGCTACCAAGAATAAAGGACTAATAGTCATATATGTATATGAGACAAAAATAAAAGCATCTATTCTATTCTGTTCTCAAACTGGCCTACTGCATGTAGTTTGTCTACTATAAAGAATTCCTCAAAGCTAAAACTAAGAATACCCCCCATACCCACCACCACCACCTCAAATATCCCCTAATAGCAATGAATTTGTACTAGATTACTCCATTAAGACATTATTTCATTTAGAGAACACATTTGTATTTTAGTCATTTTCTCTATTGTATCTACAGCAGCTCCAAAAACAAGGTTCATGCCAGTAAAGAAAGACACAACCATATTTTTCAATTTGCTATTATTATTATTTAATGAATATTTCATAACGTTTTAATTGAAGTCATTTCTATTTTGATGTTATTTCTTCCCGTCTTGTTCAGCCCTTTTCGTTCCCACTAACATAGATACATTAACAACAATTATAATCAGATTAGTCGTAAATTAGTCATACAGATAAATAGCATCAAATGTGTTTTATATTCCAGATGAGTCACTGATACACATCAAACATCCAACATCATATTTAATAAGGTGCTTGTCAATGATAATAATAATAACTATATTGTTAACTGACACTTTAAAATGTGATCATTGTGTTCATCTGAGCAGGATGCTGTATTATTGGGTACAGACAATGGATTAAGGATGCCATTTAAGGTGTAATATAATGACAGGTCTGTTCATTTGTGGTCAGATTTAAAAGAGCATCATGTGTCCTTGATGGAAATCCAGTTATCCCGTTGACTATATGCAAACTTGTCTTATATACAATAAACCATATGGTATTGTTTCATTATCACAATTCAATAATACAAATATTTAAAAAATGTGTAGACCTATATTACACTAGTAATAAATTTCTCCTTATTAATGGATCATGTAACCATTTGCTATACTACACCTTAGTGACAGTCTGAATAAAAAATATTTTTATTATCAACACATTTTGTTAGTAAGTAATAAGAAGCAAACATTATCAGACATATATAAATAACATGAATATCAAGTTTCACAGATTGTCAGTGCAGGAGTTCAGATGAAAAACAACCAGAATAAGGCACAAGTGGTCCAGATAGATTACAAAGAGGTCCTGCAAAAACAACAGGCCTCAGCTCAAAGGTATTTCCATAAATGTGATAAGTGGAGAGAAAAAAAAAAGCACAACTCCATACAGAGTGACTGATATTGCACTGTGTTAAATGTCCATATATAGTATAGTTATAGTATAGTATATTTAAACAAAATGCACCTAGGACCAAGGACTAAATGAAAAGACAGCAAAAGATTAATAAAAAACAGGAAGAAACAGCCAACATGTACTAAAACTATTTAAAAAAAAAAAAAAAAAAAGTTATATTTGATATTCACCCTGGCTTCAAAACAAAATGTACCCTTGCAGTATGGTTCAAATTAAAAGAAAGAAAAACACTCAAGAAAAATCTAAACATATGAAACAGCCCAGTTCCCCTACACCTTTATTAATTCTGATCTGAATGCAGAAAAACAAACTATGAAGAAACGATGCATCAATACACCTTTATATTGCACTGGTTTGCAAGATTAAACACATGCAATCTCAACACTTCCCTCATTCTCCACTGCTGTGTACAGAGCAGTCTGGAGGTGTCTATCTACTTATAGTGTTGTAGGAGACACAAACGCTTGGATCCAGCGGCTTTCTGTCCGTTTCACACACGTTACGATCGTCAGAGGTGCTTTCATTCTCTTCTTTATCGTCGTCATCACAGTTGGACAAATGGAAAAATGCTGTCCATCCCTGTACATCAGCGAGTTTATGGAAAGAACGGAGGACAAAGTACATTGCCATCAAACCAAAAAAGAGGTAGACTAAAAGCAAAAGGGGGGAAAAGATGAACAACATGAATTAATTCATGTTCAGCTTCAAAATGATCATGTTACATTTTCACCCTAAACTTAGCCCTCTGTGAAAGCACACTTTGAAAACTAAGAGTTTAAAACAGTTCACAAATCCATGTAAATTTTATCCTCACTGCTTCTGCCAAAACACAGGCCACGAGATGTGAGCTGCAGGAAAATCTGTCTCTCAGCAGAGAATTTTTAGATATAATGATGCATTAGGTATTTATGGTTTGAACAGAAATAATTTTTGCAGACTCCACATTTTTATAACAGATATTAGTGTGTACATATACATACATTTATATACAATCCTGCCATCATAAACACCAAGAAACTGCCTGTACAGCTTCATATACTCATTATTGCACCTATTCATAAAAAAATGTATACTGCAACCAGCACTAATAGAGGACTACTGTGTCATGAATCATGCTGCTCGATGTTCAGGAGAGAAACAGAGGACAGGGCAGTTAATGACATGGTTGCAGTGTTCACAGTTTTAGACGAATTTACTTACAAGGCCCCTAAGATCATATAATACTGTTTAACAGAAAATAATAATTAAATCTAATATATTACATACATCTGATGTACAGAACTGTTTCTATATCAAGATGTATAATTTTAGGAAAGGGAATGGGGAATTATGCCGTGAATAATGTCTGTACATCAGAAATGTGTGTGCACCACAGTGACCTTGTTTCCCATTAAAATGATGAGAAGAATGAAGAAAAATATGTCTCCATTTTTATGGTGGCCAAAGGTTTTGGTTAGAATTGGATATTCTGCTGACAATTGGCAACCTTGGTTAATGAGATTAGCTCTTCTTTGAGCAACTCATTGCTGACAGGAAAAACAACCACTGTATCAAGCACAAGTTGAGTGATGGTACGTCTAAAACAAACAAACTACACATCTGTATGCTCAATGACATTTGTTGTTGTTGACACTTTTTAGTGCATATTAAGCATTTAACAATGTGGCCAATAATATTATCGGATTTAAAAAAAAAAAAGAAAATGCTAAAAGTAGTGTCAAGATATCAGTCTGTGATATTAATTTGCACTGACATTAATGCATAAAAAATTAAACTATTTGTATTTATAAATGAAAATATAACGTTAGTATTAAATAAGGCTGAAACGATTAGTCGTCAACATTTACAATAAAAAAAAAAAGGATTGTCGACAAATATTTTGCTGTGGAGTAGTGGTTTTATTTCATGTGACCTAATGTAAGGGCCTGCAATGTCACGATCTGACCGCTACGGCACTGTAGCGCTAGAGAGTAACGCAGCTCTCCTGAAGTGATTGCCTTTTTTTATTTATTAATTAGAATATGTATACAGTAATCCCCTGTTAATCAGGAAGGTTACGTTCCAAAACCACCCGCAAATAAAAACCAGCGATACACGGACGCCACCCCCCAATTTTTTTTTATTATTGTTTAAGCCATAAATAATAATCCTCCAACACTCTTTAAAACACAGATGAGTAGGGGAGACTGGGGACGATTGCAACACCTTTTGAATTTCCTTCAGGTACTCAGAGACTGTATTAGAAAGACAAGATTTTAATACATTAAACCTACATCTGTCAGCTACCCATGCACACTGCTGTAACATGTGTACACATGATAATATACGTACAATTTATACTTGAATAGACAAAGTAAAATGTTGCAATTGGCCCATAACAGGGGACAGTCGCAACAGTGCATAGGGGCAGTTGCAACATTCATTAAAATGTAATAAAATCATTATTAAACATCATTTTGCTATTTATTTTATTTGTGATCAGACTGGGTCAAGGGAAAAAACATGAGAAATGAGCAACCAAGTTTTCAAGCAAAACTATTTTCTTCTTATTATTACAATATATTTGAACTACAAAATACTTCCTGATCCAAGCCAAGACACTAAAATGTAAAAATACTTCTGTTAACTTCTTTGAAAGCTTACTTAACTGTAAGTGTGAGTGTGCCTGTGTGTGTGTTTAAGTGAATTTTGGAATATATTCTATGATCTGCAGGTAAGAGTGTGTGTGTGCGTGTGCGTGTGTCCGTCTGTATGTGCATGTGATGTAGCTTAACTGTCTGAGACAAGAGAGGAGGACAAGAGAAGAGGAAATTAGTCCACATCAGACTCGGAGTTGAGGCGGGTATACTGTAAACTGCAACTGTCCCTACACAGACAGCCATCATGAAACTTGCTATGCAAGCTGGACACAACAGCTTTCACACAAGCTAGCTATGCCTTTTAGAAGCTAAGAAAATGCTGATTAAAAGGATAAGACTTTAGAATTCTTCACACAAACTGTTTAGACAGTGTAACAAAAAAAATCAGATGATTAAAAAAAAAAAATACTTGTTTACACTGAATTGTATTTCATGTAGTATGAATATATTCACTGTAGCTCATTCAAGTTGCAACTGCCCCAGTCTCCCCTACTGAACATTACTGTATAGTAGCGTTGCCTATGCTTATTTCTTCTGTAAAGTAATTAAAGTATTTACAAATCCTATAAGAATACGCAACATTGTACTGTTCTAAAGTACATACAGTACAGGTATTAATTTCGATGAGCCCTTCAACACCGTATCGCAGGGCTTGTAGAAAAGAAATGTAAAAAGAAATAAAAAAAATACAGTGTACACAGCACAAATGAAACACTCAGTGACATGCAAACTGGGATGCTGGCGAATGGTGCTTCCCTCTCCCCAACTGCACGCATCGTAGCCAGCACCCAACCAGGATTAAAAGAATGGGGGAATTCTGATTGGCATATTATAAATAATAAATATATATTTATTTCAACATTAACTACACAAAAACAATTCACTATAAGGTTTGCGGGTAAAAATGAATTATGTTCCAAATATAAATCCACGACAAACCAGGACTGCGAAATTTGAACCACGATATAACTGTAATTCAATGTTTTAACTAGTTGAAAAAGCTGAACAGTCACTTAAAACCTACTGATTAGTTGGAAAAATTATTGATGATTTATCTATTAAATGTTCCAGTAATCATTAGATTAATGGATTATCAAAATAATCGTTTGTTGCAGCCCTAGTATAAAAGATCACTAGTATTATACAATTGTATGAGATGTAATCACATTTTATGCTCTTTAGTATGTAGCCACACACACACACACACACACACACACACACACACACACACACACACACACACACACACACACACACACGTATCACGGTAGCACTCAAATGGTGCTGCTCTGTATTTCCTATGTTCTTTACTCCTATAATAAGGTCCACTAAATAAGTTCTGATTTCTCTCTTGCTATGTCAAGTTTTGTTATCGTCATTGTTTTATTTTGTATCCACAGTTTGTGGTTCTTGTTTATCACATTTATTTTTTTAAATAAAAATCTGTAACAGTCCCAGAATCTTGTCAAGATTCTACAGGTTTTCCAAGAATAATTTAATACTCTTCAGCGACAGGCATTAATACATCACTCACACAAACTCAATGTTGCATAAAAAAATTAGGAATCAGCTAAAGAGAAATAAAAGCTGAGCAAGAGGAACTGCACACCATCAAAAAGATGTCACACACACCCAAGAACAGAAACATTGCATATACCTGAGAGGGTGTACTGTTAAATTAACACTACAGTTCAAATATGTTTAAAGGTCACATGAGTTTGTGGCTTTGCTGAGGTCACACGATAATTTCCTTTCCTAAAAGTTCACAGAGTAATGAGAAAGCCTGTTTGTGACAGCAATCAATTATAAGAAACCCAAACTTCATTTTCTTTCAATGCACTCTAATACAATACACCATTTATCCATCATCTGACCAGCTGTGTTCCAATTCCAAATTCAGAAGACACATTTGCTGTTTCTTCTGAACTTTAACACAGTCCCATGCTCAACAAAGATCTTTAATTTAGTTAACTTTAACAGTCATCTCTCTCTGTGTGTGTGTGTGTGTGTGTGTGTGCGTGCTAGAGAGACAGAGACCTCATCAAAAGGACTCAGTGTTCCAACTCCCAAAACAACAACTGACAAATACTCTTAAATTTTAACTACACAACATAAACCATACGTATTTCTATGACTGTAGTCTTTCTAAAACTTTCAAATCGACCATCCCATCTATGATAGTTGTGTCAATACTGACAGGTCATGAATAAATCAGGTATGTCACATAATTATACACCATATACACAATACACTATAGCCAAAAGTTTGTAGACACCTGCCCATCATACACATTTGTGGATCTTCCCGCAAACTGCTGCCATAAAGTTTGAAGCACACAAATATATAGGATGTGTTTTTATTCTGTAGCTTCACAAACTTCATTTCAATAGAACCACTGAACCCACAGAACACCTTAAATATTAATCGTATCCCAGGGTCCGTATTCATACATTATCATATACTGTATAACCAGTGAATATTTTAAGCATCATTATATGCAACCTATTCTGTTAACATATATACAAATTAATTTATTTAACTGAGCCCAAAACATTCCCCTATAATATTAGACATTATAACATTTTTTAAACACATGTCTTGTGTTTTTGTATTGTCTGTCTGCACTGTCTGGTTGTTTCATGTCTGCACTGCTTGCACCAGGTTGCACAGATGCACTTTATGTA
>JAOTRN010000032.1:7305608-7318878 GCA_028566695.1 Bagroides melapterus
AAGTGTTTGGACCTCTGCTGGTAAGTAAGGTTTATTTACTGGACCTCGAGCAAATTTAGTTGAAGACCCCTGCTCTAGGCAATCATCAAGAGAGGGGGGGGTTGGCTCTATTCTCTCATTGTCAGTTGTGAAGGACAACACAAGCCACTTTGTCTCACAAGCCACTTTGTCTCACTTTGACCCTGACCCCAAGCAGACACTGATACCTTGCCTTTAGGATGACTATTGTCATCTCCACCTTGGCCTGTGTCCTGCTGTAGTCCAGGTTCAGGCTTAGGGTGTCACCATGCAAGGCAGACAAGGGTACCCTCTGTCCCCCAGGAAGTAATCACTGAAGTGTCCTATAATAAATGAAGTGTCCAATATAAATATATTGAGAAGGAATAAAAATATTGTGTAAAGCAAAACCTACCCTGTTGTGGCACAGCAGGCACAGCAGATTCTGACATCATTCCGACGCTGTCCATCCTGGCCATTAGTGATGAAGTGAGTCACGTCACATTACCTAGTTAGGGAGGAGCAGTAACGAGTAATGGTCTTCCACCAAAAAAAAATGAAGGACTGCAAATTCAGTTGTTACCTGCACGTTGATGTTACGGACAGACTTCCTACTAACAGTTTTCATTTACTGAAGGAGCTTTAATAGGAATGTGGGTGCCATCAAGGTACAGAATCACATTTGGGAACCCTGAAATTAAAAGTTATTCAAATAAATGAAGTGTGTATTCAGCAAAGCTATATAACTAATGTCAGGCGTAGTTTTTTATGGCAAGGACAAACCTGCCACTTTGAAATTCTTCTTTACGAAGCCGCACAGGTTTATGGCCAGGGAACTATTCAAAAGTGTGTAGAAATGGCGTTAATGCGTGTCACACTGTACGAACGGCTCTACACAGTTGCTTTTCCCCACATGCTCCGCACCACCCACATTACAGAGAAAACTCTCCGTCGCGAAGAAACGAAGGGCAGTGCACGGAATGTGTTGTCATAAGCGCTGCCCAGCGGTTTGTCACGTTGGATGTGTGAGGTTTCAAAAGCTTCGGTAAATAAATTAGCGACTCTTTTGAAAAACGGTAAACCTCCCAGAAATATTCGTTAGGACATGAAAGCACATCGATACGTGTCCTCATCACCCTGTCACGGTGAAAAAAACCTTGTATAATCTGTGCTTCCACGTCCACTCTCTGCCTCTGAAACAAACTAACCCTGGAACATGGTTAGTTACAGATCCTTAAAGTTACCTCCGATTTTGGAACCGAAAGCTGAGGTTATCCGCTTACGTACTCTCAAACAAATCCGGGTGTCACATAACCTGCTGTCTGGAAACCCCCCGGCTCGCACGACATCCTTAACTAAAACGAACAATAGCTCAAAAAAAAAAAGGAAACAAGACAGACATACATAAGGCAGCCAATCAAGGTAAACAAGGAACAGGTGAGATGGAGAGAACGTTAGACAGGTAAGGACGTATCACCGCCCACATAGAAACAATAAGGTGGGTTATGAGAAAACACTTGCCAGCCCCCTCTGGTGGTATAACAGGGAACTGACCGAGCTCCTGACACCTGACAAGTTGAACTACATAAAAAGAAATGAAACGATTCATGAAAAGGAGCTTAATACCCTAAAATCAAACACGTATAGCAACTCTAACTATAAATAAAAATCTATATTTTTAAACCTATTTGATGCATTTGATATTTGATTTGAATAACTATTTGATTTGATTTGAATATTTAATATGGACCTGAGTGGCATAATGATGCATTTGGTGGTCTTGCTGGCTCACAGCTCCAGGGACCCCAGTTTGATCCTGGGTGCAGATTTTCTCGACATGGTTTCATGAATTTCCTCCTTCTTGGTTAAGGTGAAATTGACTCTGCTAGATCTTCTCAAAGGTGTGAATGATTGTGTGAATGGTGTGTAATGGACTCACATCCAAACCAGAATGAAGTCCTGCTGTGAAGAATGTTCCTAACATCACCTCAAATCTGACCAAGATAAAGTGGTTAATGAAGATGAACGAATAAATGAAAAATACGTATTGTTTCTTATATTGTATGAAACTGTTTATTTACTGAGCTAAAATATGTATATTGATGTAATGTGAAATGAAAGAATCAAGCTTGAAGCACCATGCATACATTTCAGGACATTTTTTTTCTTCTTCACACATTACTGGGAAAAATCAGTAGGTAAAAATGCTTCTTTGCAACCACCATCAGACATTTGCAGCAACACACTCAAATCAACTGATTCCTTTTTTATTATTATTATCATCATCATCATTATTATAACAATCAACATGACAGGATTATATGATCTACAAACTGAGAAAATACAGTCTTTGTTCTTCAGAATTTCACGTTTGGTAAAAATTGCACACTGCAGATTCAAATGAAAAATAAAGAAAATAAAAGCAGTTTGATTTTAATGGTCTGAAAAAAATCCAATTATTAACCATTTGTTTCTCTGAACAATGAGGCAGGATGTTAGATTGGACAACAAATATTTATTCTGAAACAAGAGAAATAGGATAGACAAGAACCAGAACAATAAGTGCATTTAAAACTTCATTACAAAGAAGAAAAGAAGAGCTTGAATAAAGTTTTGGCACAGGACTAGTGTGTTTCAGCTCAGTGTCGTATAATTTATACGAGTCCTAATTGGTGACTTGAAAACTAATTTCAGAGTGCTGCTATTGAGCCCTTCAAAAGAACTTATTGTTGCTCTTGCTTTATTTCTATGCTATCAGATTAAAGTATGAGCCAAATGAGCAAATGAATCCCTGGGTCAATAAGGGAGAAAACTGATCACTGGGTCATTGCATCCTGCGAAATTAACCCTTGCCTATGCTTTTATTTATCCAGGCACAATGTAATTACATAATATAGCATTTGGTACTGTTTGTGAGGAGTCCTTCCAGTGTTCATGTGGTTTCCCTCCAGGTTCTCCAGTTTCCTCCAGTATATACCAGTAGGTGAACTGCATATGCTACATTGTCCTTATGTGTGAGTGAATGAATGTTTGGCTGTGTGTAATGGATTATAACATAGTCCATGGTGTTTTCTGGGTTGGCCACCAAGACACACGATGTAGATGATGAATGAATGAAAAAAATAAATAATATAGAGGTCTGGAAACATTTGATAAGTTAACCAGCTAACTAGTTGGCGTAACTAACATCAATGTTCCATATTTAGCATTATATATCTGAGGTTAAGTACTAGCAAGCTAACATTAGGTAAATGCTTTTATTGTCTAATCAAAACTGGTAGCAAAACTCAGTCTATAGTTAGTAAGTGTTAGGTAAATGATCAAGGTGATCCTTGTTGACCCAGGAATGTCTGGCCTTTTTTTTTCTTTTTTTTTCTTTTTTTTTTTTAACAGCAACATCAGGATGCATGTGATGTCTTTTGTTTTTAAATAGATCGTTAGAGAAATGGACATACTAAAATACTAACAGACATAAGTATACAACAACAGATCTCCCATGTGAGTGCAGAGGGAACAGGCTTTATAGGAAAAAAACAATTCTGCTTGTTTTCATTTCCTTTCTCCAGCAGTCGAACAGAGTGATTTAAAATTGGGAGAAACTATGACATGATGTTTCTGTTGATGTCATAAGAGAGTCTTCTTTTAGCATTAGCTGCTAACTGCTGGTTGGACGACGGAAGGTTCGGTGAAAACCTTGCCGTGTTCTGTTTACGGGCACCTGCATGCTCCTGAAGAAAGAAATCACAATTATAGCATAAATCTGCATGTGATAGCTTTATGCTTTCAGACCAAAAGACAAATATCTTTAAAGATGGTTGTATATTATAGTGTAGTATAAGTATTTTATTTTACAAATATATAAATGGAAGGATTGTGTGTAAAGTGCTTTTGTCTACAGCGGCAAAAATAAACAACTTACAGGGTTCAGGGTCCTCAAGCTCAATGACTGTAGGAGCAGCTTACGGGACAGAGACTCTGCCACCTTGTATTTCACACCAATCATGCGGTCTAGATCCTGAAGGTTGTCCAATAGACTCTGCCTCCTTAAAGATAAAAAAAAGTTATATTTCACATAATTCAGTAACAGTGAGGCAGTGTGTAAGTATCAGACTGAGAATCAATTCATAACTGAATCACACTTTATTCAAAGAGTGAAGTGGTGCATTTTATGTTTTTTTTTTAGCAACAGCGTCCTATTTTTGGCTGACAGGACTGGAACCTGAGCTGATGTCTTGCAGTTTAACCATATTTTTCCACAGTATTAATTTTCCATGAGAAATTAGTGCATATTATCGTGCTATATTAGTAACATGATGCAATAGTGTAATATTATGACTTTCCACAAGAGGGCAGTTAATAACGCAGTTAATAACGCTGCTCTAGATTATTCTAATAGGTGAGAAATGAACAAAACGCCGTAAAGCAACATAAAATAGGGTGTTTTCCCATGATAGGCTCTGGATACACCATGATCACGATCAGGTTAAAGCAGTTACTGAAGATGAATGAATGTATAAAATGATTTGTGCCTGGGTCAGTTGCTCTAATGCAATCATGTTTTAGTTATTATTTATATTTCACATCATGTTCATCTGATTTTGATCTTAAATTTGGTCATAATGTTCATGAAGGCTGTTTGGCGCTGGGTTTCTAAAAGCACTATTTGCATTTACTATTTATTTAGATGGATATAAAGGTTACAGTTGTACTGTAACCGGAAACAGGACACTGGATGCTACAAACACAATCAAAGCCTAAGCTTTAGCTGAACTTTGCTATACTCAAATACGTTTGGTAAAAATTGCACACTGCAGATTCAAATGAAAAATAAAGAAAATAAAAGCAGTTTGATTTTAATGGTCTGAAAAAAATCCAATTATTAACCATTTGTTTCTCTGAACAATGAGGCAGGATGTTAGATTGGACAACAAATATTTATTCTGAAACAAGAGAAATAGGATAGACAAGAACCAGAACAATAAGTGCATTTAAAACTTCATTACAAAGAAGAAAAGAAGAGCTTGAATAAAGTTTTGGCACAGGACTAGTGTGTTTCAGCTCAGTGTCGTATAATTTATACGAGTCCTAATTGGTGACTTGAAAACTAATTTCAGAGTGCTGCTATTGAGCCCTTCAAAAGAACTTATTGTTGCTCTTGCTTTATTTCTATGCTATCAGATTAAAGTATGAGCCAAATGAGCAAATGAATCCCTGGGTCAATAAGGGAGAAAACTGATCACTGGGTCATTGCATCCTGCGAAATTAACCCTTGCCTATGCTTTTATTTATCCAGGCACAATGTAATTACATAATATAGCATTTGGTACTGTTTGTGAGGAGTCCTTCCAGTGTTCATGTGGTTTCCCTCCAGGTTCTCCAGTTTCCTCCAGTATATACCAGTAGGTGAACTGCATATGCTACATTGTCCTTATGTGTGAGTGAATGAATGTTTGGCTGTGTGTAATGGATTATAACATAGTCCATGGTGTTTTCTGGGTTGGCCACCAAGACACACGATGTAGATGATGAATGAATGAAAAAAATAAATAATATAGAGGTCTGGAAACATTTGATAAGTTAACCAGCTAACTAGTTGGCGTAACTAACATCAATGTTCCATATTTAGCATTATATATCTGAGGTTAAGTACTAGCAAGCTAACATTAGGTAAATGCTTTTATTGTCTAATCAAAACTGGTAGCAAAACTCAGTCTATAGTTAGTAAGTGTTAGGTAAATGATCAAGGTGATCCTTGTTGACCCAGGAATGTCTGGCCTTTTTTTTTCTTTTTTTTTCTTTTTTTTTTTTAACAGCAACATCAGGATGCATGTGATGTCTTTTGTTTTTAAATAGATCGTTAGAGAAATGGACATACTAAAATACTAACAGACATAAGTATACAACAACAGATCTCCCATGTGAGTGCAGAGGGAACAGGCTTTATAGGAAAAAAACAATTCTGCTTGTTTTCATTTCCTTTCTCCAGCAGTCGAACAGAGTGATTTAAAATTGGGAGAAACTATGACATGATGTTTCTGTTGATGTCATAAGAGAGTCTTCTTTTAGCATTAGCTGCTAACTGCTGGTTGGACGACGGAAGGTTCGGTGAAAACCTTGCCGTGTTCTGTTTACGGGCACCTGCATGCTCCTGAAGAAAGAAATCACAATTATAGCATAAATCTGCATGTGATAGCTTTATGCTTTCAGACCAAAAGACAAATATCTTTAAAGATGGTTGTATATTATAGTGTAGTATAAGTATTTTATTTTACAAATATATAAATGGAAGGATTGTGTGTAAAGTGCTTTTGTCTACAGCGGCAAAAATAAACAACTTACAGGGTTCAGGGTCCTCAAGCTCAATGACTGTAGGAGCAGCTTACGGGACAGAGACTCTGCCACCTTGTATTTCACACCAATCATGCGGTCTAGATCCTGAAGGTTGTCCAATAGACTCTGCCTCCTTAAAGATAAAAAAAAGTTATATTTCACATAATTCAGTAACAGTGAGGCAGTGTGTAAGTATCAGACTGAGAATCAATTCATAACTGAATCACACTTTATTCAAAGAGTGAAGTGGTGCATTTTATGTTTTTTTTTTAGCAACAGCGTCCTATTTTTGGCTGACAGGACTGGAACCTGAGCTGATGTCTTGCAGTTTAACCATATTTTTCCACAGTATTAATTTTCCATGAGAAATTAGTGCATATTATCGTGCTATATTAGTAACATGATGCAATAGTGTAATATTATGACTTTCCACAAGAGGGCAGTTAATAACGCAGTTAATAACGCTGCTCTAGATTATTCTAATAGGTGAGAAATGAACAAAACGCCGTAAAGCAACATAAAATAGGGTGTTTTCCCATGATAGGCTCTGGATACACCATGATCACGATCAGGTTAAAGCAGTTACTGAAGATGAATGAATGTATAAAATGATTTGTGCCTGGGTCAGTTGCTCTAATGCAATCATGTTTTAGTTATTATTTATATTTCACATCATGTTCATCTGATTTTGATCTTAAATTTGGTCATAATGTTCATGAAGGCTGTTTGGCGCTGGGTTTCTAAAAGCACTATTTGCATTTACTATTTATTTAGATGGATATAAAGGTTACAGTTGTACTGTAACCGGAAACAGGACACTGGATGCTACAAACACAATCAAAGCCTAAGCTTTAGCTGAACTTTGCTATACTCAAATACTCCACATTACAAAATTTTATGCTAAAGAAACGTATAACAGTCAAATTTACTCAAACGTACCCGTTATTTTCGGGTCTGTTTTCTGCTGCAGATTCTCGCAGCAGCTCTGCCAATGTGGGAATGCAGTCAGAATCTTCACAGGAGGATTTTAGATTGGGAAAGGCCTCTAAAAACACATTTGGCTGAACACACACACACACACACAAGAAAAAGAGTAGATAAACATTAGTTTCATACTTATTGACGTGTCTTATCAACCATAAAAAACACCAGTAGAAATTCTAAGATACAAAACAATCCAAATATTTATGAACATAATGTGCCTAGCAAATGTGGTGCAGTTTGAAAGCAAAGCCTGTATGGCATGTGTGTACATATGTGCACATCATTTGAAGTAAAAAAAAAAAAAAAAACTATTTCAAATCTATTTGTTTATCCGGGTCTAAATGTCATTAATGAGGTCCTCACCTATTTCTATAAACAAAATTCAAAACTCAGGAGAACACAACAAATTTCAATATGTTGTCATTTATTCCCAAAAGTATACCAACATTCAAAAAATCAGGTGGGAAAATAAGTACAGTGCATTCTATAATTCAGTAACATGCTGAACCACCTTCAGCAAGAATAACTAAATTTATCAGTCTCTTGCATCGTTTTGGAGACATTTGGGCCATACTAGTTGAGGTGTAGATTTGAACTTAGTTATTCCAGCACCTTGATTTTTCAGATTATTGTTCAGATCCTGTTGCATGACAAAATTTCATCCCAGGTTATGCTGCTGGCCTCACATTTGTCTCAAGAATATTTTGGTATAAAGTGGAGTTCATTGTAGTCTCCATGACTATGTTTCCCAGCTCCTGAGTCACACAGTGCTAGAGGTGCTTTTTTTGCTACATGCTTTCTATATATTGGTTTAGTTTTTGGAAAATACATAATTGCACATTAAAATCGATTGTGTATTTTGTTGTTGACACTTGCTGTTAATTATTTGTATGAAGAAGCAATTGCTATTTGGGCCCAAATAAATTAAAATATAGAATTAAAGAAGGATGCTTTCTATTTTATATGACACTATATGGCAAATAGATCAACAGATTCACACGTACCACAGTAAGAAGAGATGAGTGTGTGAGATGCATATTTTCCACAGCAGTCGAAAACCAGCACTCTTTCTCTGTTCCTCTGCTGACCTCTTCCTGCTTGAAGGCAGTCCATCTTGTCTCTGATTGCTTGATTGACAGGTCTCCCGTCCAATCGGAATTCCAGGATAGGGATTCATTTGAAACCGAGGCATTTCTAATGTCTGTTCAAACAAACACAGGTGTTTCGATAATTTCTAAATCAAATTTCAGTTGCTATAAAACCTCAGGTAAAATTCAATATTGATTGGCATGTTACAGCAAATGTTATATATGGCATAAAAGTTTAAAAAATGAATTTTATATTCCTGAGTAATCAAACAGCTGATTGCGTGTCGTTATGCTATTTTAGGTGTTTTGATGTTCAATATTATAAAACATGAAATAATTTTCACAAGTGGCCCATTTACTTAACTGATCTACTTCAATGACTGTATTTCACAACTGAGAAAATTTTTGTTTACTGCCTGTACATACCACATGCCCTGTATATCCACCTAAAGCAGAATATACAAATATAAAAATACAAACAAACCAAAATGTTCTAATTACTAGAAATGGCAATTAACAAGGTCATTTGTTGCTTGAAATTTGTTACTTCAATTTAACTTTATAACCGACACTTGTTCAGTTTGTAAACTGTATGCCTAAATCATTCCACTCTTTGCTAAATAGTTTCTTGAGGTATCTCAGATAATTGCTTATGATTTGATTATGTACTTTTTGACAATTGTTTTAAATGTTCTGGTCAAAACATTTACCATCTGTTGTATTTTAAATGGTCATAAAAAGAATTGTTTGTCCTGACACAGAAAACAGCAAAATTGACATAATCAAACTGATTTTGTTTACAAATGTGCTTGAGTCTTTAACCATCATTATGGTTTACAGGTTTTACAGGTCTTGTCCAATTTCTTACAAACTACTTCAAAACACATAGTTCACCCAAAAGAGTAAGAAAAGGCTCATTTTTTGTATCTGCACTAGAAGATTGTACTATGAAGCATTTTTTTAGTCAAGCACAGTTGTACAACCTATACTTTGTAAAACTCACAGAAATGAAGAGTAGAAATTCCTCCAAATCCATTCTAATTTCATGTACAAATAACATTGTTTATGCAATAATATACTTTTTTTCCCTTATTTTTCTTTTGATTAATTAGATCAGCTATCAAAAGTTCAGCTCAAACTCATGGAATGATTCAATAACTTGATTTTCCTTCAAGTGTGAAATTGTTTTTCAGATTATTTAGAAAAGCACTTGGGTAAAGAGCTTTAAATATGCTGAATATGCAGTTAGGTCTGAAATACATTAAACAACATTTCCTTCACTGCCTATAATAAATGACTAGTAGTCTATGTAGTGGCCCATGAGCAGGTATTGAATGTGACGTCTATATTTTTAAATTTTGAACCTAGAACTGCATAATATAGTATGTGTCTCTTATTAGATAATGTATTATCTAGTGTAAGTAGCATGTATAATCACACCCCTTGATAATATAATACAATTACACAAATTAAACATATTAATGGCAAATATTGGCTTTCCCAGTATATCTACTACAGTACATTTATCCAATACAATACAATATCCAGAGAGAGAGAGAGAGAGAGAGAGAGAGAGAGATGTATTCCTGGTGAATATATCTATTTGTACCTGCACGAATCAAGATCAGCCCAGATTAATATTAGGTATAGCAAAAAAAAAAAAATTACATTTTATATATATACACCACCCTGAATGATATTTGATTATGTATCCATTTAGAGAACCACAATATCAGTGTGTAGCCTTATTGAGGGCCGTACTTATTTTGGATAAAATAATCATCACTGGGATGGGGATCTTACAAATGCAATGCTATAAAATATTAACAAACGACCTGAGGAAGTGGGCCAGAACAATGCTATCAGACAGAACATGTAGTAAACACTACATACTACAATGAAGTTATAATACTCACTCACCTTTGCCAGCATGCTTCTCACAAGGCACTTTTTTTAGCTCGTTGTATCCTTCATTCCAGATCTGTTCATCTCCTGCCTTCATAAAGACTCCAAACGCATCCACATCTTCCTCGTCCACTGCTTCACGTTCTTCCTCCGCCACTTTGACCGCTTCCTGGCCTCTCTCCTGCTTTTCTAGCAGCTCTAATTCTGGTTTTAGTGCTAATCTCATACCCTTGGTCTCCTCCTGTTGCTGCCTACTTATGGATCTGTGGGCAGTTGTGTTTGAGGTGGGGGCCGGATTAGGCAGGGATATAATAGCATTAGCAACACTGAAAGAGCCAGAACCTTGTGATGATGAATTAGAAAGCTCTTCAAAAGCCTCACTTGTGGTGTTTACTTTTTTTCTATCCTTATATATCCTATTTAATTCCATCATTTTTTTCTGCTTATAATGAGAAAAACATGTAGGGGAGCCCCAGTACTCCTCTGTTGATTCACTCAAATGTCCCATGTCTTTCTTTAGTTCTTCAAACTTTTCCATGTCATGGTTAACAGAACTGTCATCTATGCTCTTCTTTATCTCCTGTTCCACTTGTGTAATCTTTAATAAAGTATTATCTGAATGGTTGCTAGATTCAGGGGTTATGATGGTCTCCTCACAGTGGCTGTGACTAATGGTTAACAAAGTTTCATGTGTCTTATTAGTGTCCTCTGAAAGTACTGCAGACACTAGTTCAATCTCTTTCGATACACCAAATTTGTTGGATTTATTTAGACTTCTGTCTTCTAAAATGCCCATCTCATATATAATAGTGTCTGTGGTGTGACAGTGGCTGTGACTAACGGTGGATAAGATTCCATTTCTGTTCTGCATAACTAATCCAAATCCTGGACTATGCTCTTCAGAGTTTGGCATAAAAATTTCCTTGGATTTTAAAAGATGATCCAGGTTCACACCAGCTGTAAGATCATTCTTATGTTTACTGATTTCTGTACCCTTATCTGTGCAGTCATTGGTAGAAATGGGTATGTTTTGTTCCACAAAAATCTCACTATCGAGTTTAGGGCAGGAGACTAGTGTTTTGTTTTCCTTCACTTCTGTGCTAGAATCACTTTTGGTAGAGGAGATACACGTGTCTGGTTCACACATCTCATGTAGAGTGGAAAACTCTGACCTATTTAGAAGATCTTCATCATTGTTCACCGCTGTCAGGCCGCTTTTTGCCTTTAGGCACTGCGTTATGGAACATTTGTCCAAAAGCTCCAGTTTTGCAGAGGCAATTCCCTCTTTATTCTCAACTACTGAAATGGATTTTGGCCGTTTGCTAGACTTTCTCCACTTTCTCACAGGTTTGCCATCAGAAAATCCTACACCATCCTGACACCCTTTTCCAGATTTTCTTCCATCCACTCTGGTTCCCACAGCACAGAGGTAATTACATCCTTCGGCTTTGAGAAAGAGGCATCGAGTCTGGGTTTGCCTGCCTCCATCTGAGTCCTTCAATGTGGCCACAGTCACTAGAGCACCAAGTCCTCCTTGCCTGACCCCTGGTGTATGAAATGAATGTGTCTTCATATAGCCAGTCCCAATTCTGCTCTGATGAACTCGGTCAGATGGTTGAGAAACAGCTGCAGCTTTTCGCTTACCTCTTGAATATCCTCCACTTACTGCCCAAGCCCTAAGACCTTTAATTAGTGGGATTGCACCAAATCCAAGGGCACTACTGAATGTAGTACCATTTCGCCTGCAACCATGGAGCAGCTCTCTATGGGCTACATCCAGGCAAGGGTAGTTATTGTTGTTGTTGTGCTGTAGCATTCTGGTAGTTATTGTTCTGAGAGTTTGGTTAAGTGCTGTGGAAGAAAAAAGGAAAACGTCTGACATGGACAATCAAATGTTAATAATTCTAATCATTTTCATTATTTATTATTAAGTGTTTGGTCCACTAAGAAAGGATCAACACTTAGCAACAGGCTTCACAGTGAATACTCAGAAAGGTCTCCCCACCATATCCATTAATGCAGCCAATCCTCATTTTATAATTCTGAAGCCAGTGATTAATTGTAGAACAATGCCTCAAAATTACAACAAAACAAACAATATCACAATTTAAAAATGAACAAATTAACTAAAAAACCCACAATGTCTCCATTATATTTATTTGCTGAAATTCACTTACTCTTATTTAGAATGTAAATAACACAGATTCAAATAGAAATGTACGAGCTATGGTGGTAGTGTGGAGACATCAATCTCAACCTAAAGATCCTAACTGCTGCAACACACAATCAGCTCAATTTAATATTACTAAATAAAATGTCTGTAATTGGGGCTGAACATATATAGGTAAGCCTGCATGGTGGTTCCTTTTGTGTTCTGCAATTTAGAATAGACCTCTGTGAACATTAACTCATTAAATTTCAGAGGATTTGCCATTTTACTCTTTATTCAGTTTTACCTTTTCAACTGATTTTTTCCCCTGCAATGCTAAATTAACATACACACTGTTAAATAAACTCTTGCTGTGTTAGATTTATTTTCATACTGTTTCATAAATTTTATAATACAAATTAAACGTATATTTCATTATCACCTGCAATTTGAACACAAAATTATTATCTGCTGATTCGTGTTGTATGTTGTAGACATTGAACACCATCAAAATCAAAATGATTAATAAACTGGAAGTTTACTATGATTATATACAATGTTTAAAACCCTCCTGAAAGCTATTTTAGTCTGGAATTTTAATTAAACTAAATGCATGAATGCTCCTTTAAATGCTCTAAGAGGAATAGAAAACAACAATTCAAAAATCAAGCCTTAGATATATACTGAACTTACTTATATAGCATTGCTTCTGCAATGTTTACTTAGACTACCTACAATGTTGCAGATGGCACTGAGGGTTCTATTTTATGGTGATGGGACACACAAAAATAAAGAATACAGTCAGCACATTGTATAT
>JAOTRN010000032.1:7560841-7576204 GCA_028566695.1 Bagroides melapterus
AGAAAGAAAGAAAGAAAGACATGTATCTATCTGTCTTCTGTGAGGATCACAGTGATTTTGTGATTCTTTTGAACATTACGAGTCATTTACATGTGCATGTGAACAGAACAGTGTTGAGGAACAGCTCCTGCATTGTGGAGAAATGCTTCAGAAAGATGTTCTGTGTGAATTTTAATTGGATGTAACTCACAACTCTGGAGCCCAGAAACTATTCAAACCACTCCAGACACATTTTATTGTTATAGATTTAATATATAATGGTTAAAATGTAATCAGTCACAAAGCAACAAAGTATGACAAAACAAAAACCAGTTTTAGTATGATGCTGACACCACCGTGCTTCACTTTCAGGATGGTATTAGCCAGGTGATGAGCAGTACATGGTTTTCACCAGACATTTTTTCCCCTCATCAGAACACACATCTTTGTGCATTTTACTCATAATCTTCCTTCTTTTCCATAAAGACCTGAATGATGGTTGCCCTTTCTGCAGGTTCTCCCATCTAAAGCTTCCTGACTAAAGCCCTTTAAGTTTGGCCAACTCTAGAACTCTAGGAAGAATCCTGCTGGTTTCAAATTTCTCCCATTTCACAAAGATGGACCCTCCCTGTGCTAATGGGAACATCTAAAGCGTATGAGATGAGTGCATATGTCTACTAAGCATATTCATGGCTTAGTATTTGGTCTGGCATCTACTATAAATTGTGGGACATTATACACACAAGTGTGCAGCTTTCTAAATCTCATCCAATCAGTTGCATTGGCCAGAAGAGGTCTCCAATCAGGTTCCAGTCACATCTCAAGATAATCAAAGCAAACAGGATGCACCTGAGCTAAACTGGAGTATCTTCACCAAGGATCTGAAGACTTCTCTAAATGAGAGCTCTGAGTTTCCAGACCACTGAAGTTCATCCACACCAAGCTCGTCAAACCGTCTCATTATGGACCTTGCTTTGCACAGGGGCAGAGTCGTGCTGGAACAGCTATAAACTCCAAGTGGCGTAGCGTAAAGATTATCGTTCTGTGAAACTCACAAACTCAGACTATCATCCTGCCCACTGGGGGTAGGTAAGTGCTCTCCTAGCATCTGTCATACACCGATCTATCTCTGACTGTCAGACAGTGAAGCGTGATTAATCACTCCAGAGAACGTTTCCACTGCTGGGTTATTTACACCACTCCAGTTGACGCTCGCAGTGATTTCAGGCTTGTGTACAGCCGTAGAAGCTAATTTCAGGAAGCTCCTGGTAATATGGAAGTCATATGGAGCTCTGTAATGAGCATTGCATCAGAGAGCTTGGGTGGATTAACACTTTATAAAGCTCTTTGTTACTTCTAGATGTTTCCATTGGTACTTCCACTTATAATACTTACGACCCTCCTACTCCTCAAGGATCCATGACAGCGCCTCTAGTCATGAATATTTATAAACCAGACCACCAGAGTTTATTAATATACATTTTATTGAATTTACTTTTGTAAAATTATCTGCTTTTAAACTTAGACAAATTAAATAAAAACTATGTTTCTTAGATACCTGGAATATGGTGTCTTGAATGACTAAGATATCACTTCTGGTATTTGATGCAACGTAGGACCGAAAAGGTGTTTGGAGATAGCGGAGATGCTAACGCCACTGAGAGAGGGTGTGATTAACCAAGCTGTTAAAGATTTAGTTTGGGTTAAAATGAGTATCATCTAGTGGATTACAATTTAAATGTAAAAGATCTTTGACATCTGCAACATTTAACTTGCTCCATCATTGTCCTCTTTCTTTCAGATGATTCCCGGTCAAGATGGAGAGGAAATTGTTGTATGATGCTAAAAACTGTGAGGCTTTTAAACACAGCAGCATGAAGCCATGGCATTTAGAAAACACTGACCCACCAATATAAAATAGAGTTTTGCTGGTCAGGTTTCCACCGCCTGGTCGAATCATTAGCCTCATTCCCAGTAACAGTAAAGAGCAAGCTCCGCCTCCACCTCGACCAGTTCCCTAACATGTTGGACTAACTAGGTTTGATAGAAGATGAAGTCCACAAGCTCCAACCCGAAAGGAAAGCAGGTCTTAATGAGGAGTATTTGGTGTTGTGGGTGAAGAAGCGCTGACAGGCTGCACACTGAGTCAAACAGTTGCTTTATTTATGTGTCCAGGTAAAAACAAGAACCTGATGCAGTAAATTATTGCAGATCTTAGAAACCAGCAGATGAAGGTTCGGGGGTGAGGAGAGTGAACGCTAGCACGCCACCCCCAAGGCAGGCAACACACTGTAGCGCACACACCACACCACCACGCTCCAATCCAAGCCAGCAGTGCAAACAAAACAGAATAATAAACTACAGCAAGAGGAGAAAAAATATAGAAAATAAAAAAAGCACAGTCGCACCTCAAACCAGGTGTGAGAACTGCATATAAATTTTATTCCATAAATGTTTTTTTTTTTCCCGGAAATGTCATCTGGCCATGAAACACTAAAATGAGACCAGCCAATTTTCTAATGTTTTCCTCTTTTTTTTTTTTTTAATTTTTTTTTATTTTTAAGCGCTCAGCTACATGGCAGGATTAGTTATAACCCTGCGAGTCATATGACCTAACCACATAAGAGCGAGAAAATAAAGAAGAGTCTACTCTATCCAACTTCAATCCAGAGTAGACACTTGCGGCTTTTAAACGTTGGCCAGAAGTCCACTTCACTCTGATGATAAAAAAAACAAACAATAATTATAATACAATTATAGAACCTACACTTTCATCACTACCTGCATTGAACCAACTGCAACTTTCGTACAGGGGGAGAAAAGAAAAGATGTAACGCACAATAAAGAATGTGAAGAATGAGCAAAACGTTGGTCTGTACAAATGATCTTTGGAGCTGTAAGAGAACACGCACGCTCGCACACACACACACTGCCTGCTGGATGGAAACACAGTGATGACATCACTCACCACCATGACAGGAAAACACATCCCCATTTTCTTTAAATATCACATTTGATTTCCTTGCACACAAATTGGCTACTGATATAACTGATTAGATCTGCTCAACAGGAGGCCATTTCATTTCCAAGATCTGCTCTGAAGAAAAGGCCAGTTTATATCCGAGATCTGCGCTGAAGAGGCAGCCATTTTGTCTCCAAGATTTGCTCTGAAGAGGCAGTCATTTTATTTCCGAGTCTTGTAACATTTTTTTTTTTATTTTCCCCTGTAGCAGACATACAACTTCAGAAGTCTCTTTTTTTTTCCCTTCCGGAAGCAGCTGCTGTTTTTTTTTTTTTGAGGCAGCTGTATCAATAACAAAAACAGAGGGAGAACTAAAACAAAAGGAGGGAGGAAGTCATGATGACGTGTGTAGGTTGGTAGAAGGCATTTTGCTTTGTGTGTTTGTGTATATATGTGTGCGCGCGTGTATGTTTGTGTAAGTATGTGTGAGATCAGGACAGGTGAAAAGACTGCTGGCCCTCCCGTGCCGCCATTAACAGTTTTTCCCTCATGATCTCGATGCTGGAATAATCCGGAAGCTTCAGGTAGTTTACACACGTCATCACTGACGGCAGGAAGTCGTCTGGGTTCTCCGTCGACTCAAACGTCTTGCGCACAATTGTCAGAGGAGGATTCAAACTCCGGAAACCTTATGATGAAAAAGGGGAAACAGAAAATAAACCACATTTTAGATATGTTTAGAAGTCGTAAAAGCAGATACCTGAAGGTTTTATACAAGAAAAATCTTATGAGCACAAATCAAGGGAGCTACTCAGCTACACTTATGGCATCCAGATGTAACCATGGCTTTTCTTGCTCCAGTGTAAGCTGCTATATAAGAAACAGTTTCTCACCTCCTACTGGCAGTCTTGGACTCCCGGTCACAAACTGCAAGAAGAGTCTCTGCTGCTCTGCATCAAAACTGCTCAACACCTCAAAGAGGAATCGCACTGCCCGGCTACACACACACACACAATTTTTTTTTACCAATACAGCCAAAATGCCATTTTATTACTAAACGTACACACAAGGCCGTACGATGTCGTTTGTACCTGTCGTGCGTGTACCCGTGGTCCGGTCTGCAGCATTCCATCAGAGTTTTGACGTCCCACGTCTCCGACTTGCTGCCACACAACAACTGATCCAGCTAGGACAGGCAGACACACGGATGATTAACAGCTGAAGGAGCAGACAGAGAAACAGGACTGGAATAAAGCAAAAGACGAGTGCAACTCACCTCTTCTGGGTAGAAGTACTGTAGGTGGTGGAGGGGGAAAACAGACTCGAACCCTTCTCTAAAAGACTCGAACTGTCGGGACACGCCCTCATTTAAAGTCCAGTACACCACCAACTGCAAATGTGTACACAAAGACACACAGACTCAGTTTTCAAAAACACAAATTCCTCATTGTGTGTATGGTATGTTTTCAAGAGCTCCTCTAGCAGAGAGCAGAGAGGCCGACATGTCTTTTCTATCAGTATGTGGATTTGGAGGCAAAGAGAGTTTGGAAGGAGAGGAAGGGAGGGGAAAGAAAAGAAAAAAAAAAGAAAAAAAAAACACTCTGATTTCAAGACTTTATGGAGGCCATGTGTACTCTGTGTAGAGTGTAGGGCAAAGGTCTCCAATCTTATTCAGAAAGGGCTGGTGTGGGTGCAGGTTTTCATTCCAACCATCAGCTACAGCTGAGTATATTGAAAGCCAAAATCAACTAATGAAACATTTGGAATCAGGTGTGGTTTCTGGTTGGTTTGAATGAACCAACACCAGCCCTTTCTGGATAAGTTTGGAGACCCCTGGTATATGTTATATATATGCCACAGGGTGCATGGTGTGTAACTCACCCTCAGGTACTCCTCCAGATTGTGTATGGTGACTGGGATGTCTTTGCCTCCCTTCTTTAACTCGATGTTAGGGAACCCTGGCAATGTGAAGTCCAGCCCTAAATCCTCCACTGAACAGCCATTCATATTTAAACTCTCCAGAGCCTGCTGTAGCGTCTCCCTTGTCTGAGAAAGAAAATGGACAGAGACGTTCTTTAGAAAGTGATTTTGGGGTCTGGTGGACATCAGTGATTTCTCTACCAAGAGTCTACGTTTTACTCAGGTGGCATTCCAAATGCTAAATGTTTAACTGAAATAATACTATCACAAGAGAGATCTTGTCCTCTGACTACTCAACCTCATGAGCCACACAGTCACTCACCCCATGCAGCCTAATGTGAACATGGTTACCAGGCAACAACATCAAGCTAAAAACCACAAACTGTCCACATTCACACAGAAATAAAGTGTGTAGGTGTGTTCATACGTAGGATTTGTCCTGCTCTATTCTCTTCTTCTGCCTAATGATGTCCTCCAAGTGCTGGATGGATTTGGCCACACCGGTGTCGATGTTCACCAAATCGTGTGAGCTTATTGACGTCTCATTTCTCAACATCCACTTGTAAAAGGGCAGGCCCAGTGGCAGATCCAGCTGCATACACAACAATCATAATCGTTGTTAGACTGGGGACAATTCACACATGAGCTTAAAGTCCTGTCAGCCAGAATCAGTCATAAGTGATTGTTCATTACCATGATTACATCATTTTGTACTTGTTACCAGGGTAAAAACTAAGGTAAAAACTGCAGTGGGATTAGTTCCAGAGGCAGTGCAGGTAGATTCCACACCCTGACTTGTTACAGTGGGGTTGGTGTGTGAGCCTTAGGCAAGCTAGTTATAGTGACTATGGAGGAAGGTTATAAAGGAGTTAAGAGGGAAATTACAGGCTCATCAGTTACTGTGAGCAGATACCACAATCTGATTAGCCATAGTGGTATTTGGGCTAGAAACTGTTCAATTTAATTTGCTTAAATGTTCTTATAACCATTATATAATCTGGGATTCTTCATTATCACAGTGGCACAGATTTTGATTTGACAGTATTTTTACAAATGCACAGGTATTAGAGTGTAAGAGAACTCCTACCAGTCTGAAGTCCATGATGGCTTTAGCCATGAGTTTTCCCAGAAAGCGGAATTTCATCTTGATCTTGGCGATGTGAGCTGGCTTAGTGCTGCGACCAAAAGGCACAGCAAAAAGGCCCCTAGAGCTGAACATGTACTTGGTTCCCTCCTGACTCCCTGCAGACAGGTGACATGGAGCAAACAATAGATCAGGATTGTGGAACAGATTTTGAGAATAATCCCATAACCAAACTGTGGCATACTGCAAAGAGATAACGAGTGTAGTGACCTTTAGGGTTGGCAAGGGTGACCTCTTCTCCTCGCCATAAACCCAAATCAGCCCTCTGCAGCTCCTGAGACACAAGAGCATAGAACTCCAATGTTGGGCCAAGACCTGTCCCCACCTGGGTGAGAAGAAGAGACAGAATGAGTAGAGTTCAGGTGTCTCCTGTATCACCATAACAAGGAGTCCAAAATCTATAAATGTTGCAGCTAAATCGTAGACGATGTCAGTTTTGACTCAAGTTCCTCTTGATTTGATTAAAACCCCTACCCTTCTAATTGGGCCAAATAACTAATAGCATTTGCGGTTCTGCTTGTTTGAGAGGTTTTGAACATCCTCTGGCTTACACACAAGCTCCTTTGTATTTTGATTAAAGAGTAAAACACTGGCACACACACTTGCTATGTTCAGTTGGCATGATGTATAATTGAGTCAGCTCACCTCATTCTCATACTGAATCTCCAGCATGGCTCTGGAACTGCCCAGGTCCTGCATCACCGATTCGGCCTGCTTTAACAGCTCGTCCCTGTTTATCGTGCGCTATAGGCAGACAGACAGAATAATATTAGGTTTGCTATCATTTTAATTCAGCAGTTAGTTACAAGCAGCAGAAACAAGGTAGTAGTCACACACCTTCTTCCTGTCTAGGCGGGGTGCTACGCGGCTGTCCTGCGAATCAGACTGGTTGATTTCAGGATTGGTGTCGAGCAGACGCTGCATGGCGCGGTCACGATCAAACGCAGTGACATAGAACAACATCTGCCTCGTGTCGAACGGGAAAAAGAACGGACTACACAGAAACAAGAGACATAAGTAATGCAGCTAAGCAACAGGAACATCACAAAATGCATGTGTGTAACGTGTGTTCCAGTGCAAGAGAGTGAAAATCACTGTATGAGTGTGAAAAATGTGTCTGAATTTGCAGAAATGGCCCGTTTTCTGAATCACAGGTGAAGCTGGTTTTTAACAGATTTATATAATCACATAGTCTAAAGACATTGTGTATAAATTAAAAAGGGCTATATGGATTGCAATTAAAGAGGTTTATTTATATGCGTATGTGTGTGTGTAGGCATGTGTGAGTACCAGGTCTTGCCCAGCTCAGTGAGCCAGGGTGGGATGTTTCCAGTCATGATCACAAGTGGATCCTGTAGCTGTCTGTTTGCTTTTGCTGTCAGTTTACTGTTGATGAACTCACTAGTGGGAATGATCTCCTTACACACAGCATTCTGAAACGCATACCAAAAGATCCGAATGAGAAAAAAGCTTTTAAACTGATTACTTCACACAACTCACTGACCACAGCCCTACACTCCATTACTGCCTCCAACTCACCCTCGCCCACTACAACTAAAGTTGGGGAAGAACACAGTACATGGACGTGGCTTGGAGAGACTCGATGTTAATTATCTATCACACATACCTCTCGAGCCCTCATTTAATACATAAGGGTCAGTTCCTTTTACAACCGAAGCCAAATATTTATACACAAAAGCTAAAGCCATTCAAACTAAATAACACAAAACTTATAATACAATCACTATGTAACGTCAATTAGAGTGTTTTCTTATATTAATTTCTGGAAACATCTAGGCAGTTTAAAGTTAAGTCAGTTGTGAAAAATTGTGCCTGAATATCTTTAGCCTAAAAATGTATTTTTTTAGCTTTAATTGTATTCATTTACAAGATGTATGAGTACTGAAACCAGTACTCTGATCCAGGGGAGCTGTACATGTACACACTCACATCGTAGAGGTAGAACCAGTATCTGCTGATGGAGTGCAGAACCCTCAACAGCAGAATGACCTCCAGCGAGGGGTCGTCGAACGTAATACCTTCTGGAGGTTCAGATATGAGGTACGACTCCAACGGGTTACTGACACTCGGACACACACCATCTGCGACATACACACAAATTCATTAAATGAATGCAATCAGCCAGAGAGCATGTTCTTTTCATTGCAACCTGAGAAAACTGGGCTCTAATTTGAGGATTAGCCTGCATTTTAAACAGGTAGCAATCCACTGCAACAAAATGAATGGTAGTAAACTTTCAACAATAGCTGCTGGTTTAAAGGGACAAGCTGCAGAACAGCCACTGGTAACAATAAGTGGACAGGGATCAAGACTGACCATAACTTCAAGCAAACTGATTCAATTGTATTAGATACAGATATTCATCCGTTCCTAGTCCAGGAGGATATGACATACAGTATGACAAGGGAATATAACGAGGAAACTAAGGATTACTAGTCTAATCATCATCACAGTGAGTGCAGATAAAATGTCTGTACCGTGCCACAGCTCATCCTGTTTCTTAGCGTTACGTGGTGAAGTTTTAGTGGGAGCCGTTTGTGCTCGACCCCTCTTCCCTCCTACAGAGTCCTTGCAGCCATCCTCATCCTCTCTGACCGGCTTATACCTACATGCACGCGCACGCGCGCACACACACACACACACAGTGAGCAAAAGTTACTCAATGTGCCATTCATAGCTGTAATAAGTACACTAAAATACATGAGACCTGCATGCTCATTTTATTGCTGTCAGATCATTTGATTGCATGTGAATGTACTGAATGTTAGTAATCTGATCAAAATTTAATTTGGCTCAAATTGAATCATTAATCAGATTGAAGGATGGTATGAACATATTATGATGAACATATGTAAATATTATGGTACATAGGAAAAAATCTGCAGTGCCACCCTTGAATCTAACTACTTTCTCGGTCAAATTAAAAACATCATGCACACACGCAGTGTTGTCGATGTAACGACAGACATTCCGCACACGTGCAAATGTTTTGCTCTGATGTTATTCAAATACTCTTTTACATGTGCGTTACATAAGACTACAATGTTTAGTGTACATATAAACAATATACTTGGAATCTGCATTTGGATTAACTTGGATTGATGGAAATGGGTACATAAAATACTAAGCAAATTATTAATAGCATAAGTCATAAAATGTTTAAATAATACAGTCTGGCTGTCCATAAATACGACACAATCAGTTACACTAAATGGCGTGTGTGTGTATATACCATATCGTGTGTGTTTTGGTCCAGATGCCGGCACGGCCGAGAGGGTTGGCCTCATCATCAGTGCTCTCCCGCTCCTCCTCTGGCTGCAGGCTGAACTGACGCACTGCCTGGTACACAGTCATGTTGTAGGGCAGCAGGTGATCAGCAATGTAGAACTGCAGCCGGTGGCGCACGCTGCCCGAATTCAGGAACTGGGCCGCCTGTGCAAGGGTCAGAGATCAGAGGTCAAGGACATGAAGAAATGCTTGCTTTTCGCTGCCCTGAAAATGGTTTAAAGAACATGTGATGACCCACTGCACTTCACAGTGGACTGCATTTTGTCTAAAACGATGTCCTCTATTTACGCTATATAATTCACCACAACAGTTCAGCGTCTATGTTCTGTTGGTCTGATCATTTTGAAACTGAACTGAATGCTTGTGATAACACATTCCTAAATAGTGAGAAGATCTGAAAGATGTCTATGACAGACTGACGGACTGGTGATTTCTTTTAGGTGATGTTTATGCAAAACAAAGCACAAGAGGAACCCGTACAAGTGACTCATCAATTTCATCGTCTGATCCATCGTCGTCACTGTCCTCGTCCTCCTCTCTTATTCGGCCGTATCCTGACGAGACCAAACAAAAAACTGGGTTACATCATCGGAGTGCAAAGATGTACAATATTAAGCGAGTCTCACATTCAACTAAGACCCACATACCTCTAACAACAAGGTATCTCTCAATGGCCTGTACTAGTGCAAGAGGATCGATTTTAACTGGCCCCCCCTTCCACTGTTTCACGTTGGTGCAGTCAGGGTGTCTCTGCAGCTGACACTTCAGCTGGTGTGTGTTGAAGAATTTCAGTGCTTGAGAACCTCTGCAAACACACACACACACACACACACACACACACACACACACACACACATCACCACCCCTTCATGGCAAAACACCTTGAATTGCATCCACAATACATGAACACACACTAGGGGTGCAGCAATGTAATGCCATCATCTGTCTTCATTTTCCAAATATTCTCATTTGTTTTCAGATAAAAATGATGAAACGGGCAATATCTGGGGCAAAAAAAAAAAAATTTAACAAACTCTGAGTGGAAAAACAGGACCTGAAACAAAAGCAGCCTTATCAGTCATTTTCAACAATTACACATCACCCGCATTCCAATACTTCTGACAACATGGGGAAAACTGTTTTTTATTAATATATTAAAGTTTTGGCAGGGGAAAGGGTGTGGCTTATGGAAGATAAATGTGTTGAGCTGAAGCTTTACCTGCTGCCGTTGCCATTACCACTGGGAAAATCATGCACTTTAACAGGAAACTGTTCCATCTGACTTAGGCAACTGTTCATTTTGTGCACAAGTGCCAGCAGCGGACCATTCTCTGTTGGCTCCAACCGAAAGAGTGGCTCCTGCCCAGGAACCTGAGTGCACACACACACAATTATTATGATGGAACTGATGTTCACCAGATGTTTTTCCACACTATTTTGTGTTCTCTTTGAAACTGTTGTGTGTACAAAACCCTCATAGTCTCACCTCAAACGCTCATGAAGCAATACCAAGAATGCCACAAAATCACTAAGCCAAGTTTAAGAGATACTGATAGATATTTAGAGATCACATTAATTAACTGTCCTTTCCCCTCCTCCATTGCAGAAAAGGGGGCAAATTTAGGGGAGGAGGACACAGCTTCCAGAAAGGGTCTGTTAATATCAGAGAGATTGAAAATTATATCGTTTGGCTTATTTCTCATTTTCTTGGCAAGAAAAATGCTCTTTTGGCATACTTTTGAACGATAACTAAGCCTACGCTGATTTTTTAGCGTTTAACAGTGTAGAAACCTGCCAAATGTCATAAATGTAACTGAATATTGTGGCATGTAATCAACATCATGATCTCTTTGCAGTGTGCAAGCCTGTATTTTATCCTATCGTGTTTACTCTAGACTTTCTTTAATGCGATATTAAACCCCCCAAAAACTGACAGCATTTATTACAGAGAGAAAAAGATTTTTGAGCCAAGCAGATATTATTACTCTAATCAATCACATTTGTGTGTGCTTAAAGTTATAAAATGGGAAAAAAAAATCATCGGATATTAACACTGTCTAACCAGCAAAGGTTTAATTTGCTATTATTAATGATCAATATGAAATTAACTCCTATATATGCGTCACTTAAATGAATCCACAATTCTAAACGCCACAGAAAAAAAACAGATGAGGTGTAATGAGGTGCTGTGGACACCAGGTGGTGCCAGTACTCACAGGACTGCCATAGAAAATGTGCAGGAACCTTTTGATCCTCTCGTCCCTGCTGACCACGTCTCTCTCGCTGTTCGAGGTTAAATAGAGCAGCAGCTGCTTCACCAAACCACTGTGCTGAATCTCAAATGAGGACACATCTGACTCCGACACAATGCTGCAGATCTCCACTAAACACTCCAGACCGCCGTCCACCTGCAAACACGAGCGCGTTTCAACCAAATGCAAGAAAACGTATATTCTACTGATGAATGAAATACAAGCCAGATCTTTAAATATTTGGACACAGTGAGAAAGATAGTGTTTTTACTTGTCTATGTGGAAACTGAATAATGAATATGAGCTTTGGAGGGTATGGAGCCAAGTGATCAGCATGACTGCCTTGTATGTCCAGGGTTGGGGGTTTGTGCTGTGTGCAGAGATTGCATGTTCTCCTCGTGCTTCTGGGGCTTCTTCTGGTTTCCTGCTTCAGTCAAGAGACATGTGTTGTAGGCTCACTGGCATCAGTGTGTGTGTGATTGCGCCTTGTTATGGGTGGGTACCCTATCCATGGTATCCCCTGCATTATCCCCTGGAACAGGTTCCAGGCCCTATGGGCTCCTCTGTAAACCGTAGTATGGAAAATGAATGGATGGATGGATATGAGCTTGATATCTGGTTGAAAATCCTTCATGAAGATTTAATGACTTTCTGAAATCTGGAACCCAGGAACATCACCAAACACCAGATTTCTTTCCCAGAGATGCTCAGACAGGCCTCTACTCCAGCTGTCTTTAGTTCCTGCTTGCTCATGGGCTATTTTTGCCTTCAGCAAGTGAACTGCATGCCCAACTGAACTCAGGTCAGGTGACTGACGAACATTGTAGAAAATTCTTGTTAAATAAAAGGTTGGATTGCTTTCAAAAGTTTGTCATTTGTCTATCTGTAGTTTAAAGCGCAGTCCAATGAATTTTGTTGATGCACAATGAATGTGCAGAGTACACACTTCTGAATTCTGCATTTCATATTTGTCTGTCCACAGGGTGTTGCACAAATGTATTCATTTTCTTTTATTTATTTTTTTTTTAGATGTTTTTGGCAAACTAATCTGTCTAATCTGGTCTTCCTGTTTGTGATATCGTGTGGTAAACCCTATGTATTTACTTTGGTGAAGTCTTCTCTTGAGTGTTGGCTTTCCTGCGCCTGCAGGGTGTTCCTGCGCTTGCAAACTGGAGTTGATTTGTTCACACCTGGTGTTTGGGCTTGTTGAAATTTTTTAAATGGCCTATTATTGATGCCTTATTTCACTGGGGCTCATAATGAGAGCTAAGAATAAATTCAAAGTTTCTACATGAGTCTACTTTTCCAATCACCCACATTTGGTTGTAAATACCCTCTAATTTAATAAAGCTGAAACACTTTGCTCATATCCATTATTTCATTGTAACTCCTGTATACTGTGGTAGACAGCTAAAACAACAATAACTATCGTAGACTAAATATTTGTGGACCTGGCTGTATTTGTTACAATGAGCGTGTGTGTACCTGCAGGCTGAGCTGCTCTGTAGCAGTACACAGTCTCTGCAGAACATTTAGTGCTGGGTTGCTGCCGTCCACGTTCTCCGAATTGAAGTATCGCTCCACAAACTTACTGGCCTGCTCCTTTATCCACGCCTTAATCTTGTCTCTGTAACACACACATGGCAAACTTTACATTCTATATATCGTTCTGCATTTTAAAAATGCTACACATCAGAGAAACCTAAACTCTATGAAATACACGTAGTACATATATTATGACCCAAGTGTGTCAAGTCTATTAAGCAGGGCAGTATTTGATGCGTGCCTCTTAATTGGCTGTAAAATGCCCTGTGTAGGGTGTAGTAGTGCATACTTCATACCTGTGCAGTGTACATACAGATTATTCCTAGCTAAATCATATAATATTGTACAACACACTATAAAGGGAGAAGAAGGTATATTAATGATACATATATAGTCTACCTGAACCCCAACAGGCCCCTGACTAAATCTAACCAGGATAGCAGGAAAAATGATAAAATGTCTGAAACACAGGATTGTTCTTACCTGTTATTAGACACTGAGTCTTTGTTAGCTGTGCGTGCGAGGCCGCTGACCCCGGCTGTGCGAGATGGCTCCGAGTTAGTGCTATTGTTCTGAGCACCAAGTTTCCCCCAGGTTTTGGGGTTGAGGCTTGCAAGGAAGGACGATTTGGGAGAAGCAGTAGTGGTGGGACTCTTAGCTGGAGGGGAGAAAAGGGGGGGAGAAGGAAAAAAAAAAAAAAAAAAAAATCAGAAATACACACCATGAGACGCTCTAAACAGGCCTTTTTTTATTTGAGGTTTAATTGGAATACACGGAACAGACTTGTCTTGTTATATCATTTATTCAAAAAAACAGCCTGGTTATTAAGTATACAGTGTCATTAAGGCTGCTTCCAAGCAACTGCCAAAATCGCCTAGACGAGGAAGGGTCAACAGAATAAACTGTTTACAATAAAATGATTAGCTGCAACTCTAGGTTTGTTCAGTGGGAAATAAGCATTCATATGTCAGACAACAAAATACAATAAGCAATGACTCACATATTAAAGGCAGATAGACAGTGCTATGAAATGTGTGTGTGTCTCACCCTGATTGTCCACTTTGTCATCATCTCTGGGTGGAGAATATTTAGGACGCCTTGGTACTCTGCGAGGGAGACGCTTCCTCTTCAGAACATCACTTAGACGACTGCAAAGCACACACACACAGACACACACACAGACACACACACACACACAGACACAGTCATTTAAAATCTGAGCACGAGGATGGTACTGATAGCAGTGTGTGTGTGTGTGTGTGTGTGTTGCAGTAAAGATGTTGTGTATGTACCCCTGTGGGCTGAGGTCCAGCGAGTCCTCCATGTTGTTATGGAAACTCGGTGAACCCAAATCCGGTGTGACGCTGGAGGCAGCGGGTGTGGTTGCCGTGGTGATGGTGGTGGTTGCCGCAGTGATGCCACTCGTGCACGCCTTGGGTGGACTGGGGAGGAACGATTCGCTCTCGGCCAGGTTCTTTACCTGGTGCATCACACCTGTGCACACAGCCAAATTACAGGAGGTTTCATACTCTACTAGACTTGAAGCATCTTTAAGGACCCTTTATCCTTCGAGTTTAAGTGAAAGGCATGCCAAGAATCTCCTAACATGTTCACAATATAGTGTACAATAAACCCAGTACTGTACGATTTCATTAGACCTTGTGTGTTTGCTATTCTGTGCAATTCTTTAATATACTTTGATATTTACTTTAAGCAAATATCTGAACATCTCCTGAACATCAAAGCCGGAACATCACTGAAGAAATTCAACTGTCTCGCCATGATGATAGTGTAGTTAGAAGTAGCTGCTGTCATGAACAAGTGCCTGCTATCACATTCATTTGCTAGCAGCCATCTGATTGGTTCAGTCTCGAACGGAACTAAATTAGTATCACCGTAATTGCCAGGTGTGATTCAGGTCATTCCGTCGCTTTAATTTTCTGAATAAATTATGCACTGAGCCTGCCGATGCAGGTGAAGCAGGAAAGCTGTATGCAGACGTTCATGAACAAATCGGTTTCAGAATGCTGTTTCCTCTACGAATGCTGAAGTGTTAAGCAGGGCGTAATTAATGAAACATGAAAAATAGAGAAACTTATGGTACTCTTTCTATAGTAGAAATGACTTTGATGTTCTGTGTAAGGTTTTATGCTGTGTATTTTAAGTCAATGTCCAAGTCTGGAAGCGTATTACACAAATACGCACGTTATCTAAACCTCTGAAGCAACATAACATTTTTACCTTCTCTCCTG
>JAOTRN010000032.1:7637196-7649960 GCA_028566695.1 Bagroides melapterus
GATTAGAACTGTGCATTGCTGCACAGTCGTGAGTCAGCAACGTGAACAGCAGTGGGCTGAGTACACAGCCCTGAGGGACTCCAGTGTTCACAGTGGTGGTGCTGGAGATTCCGAGCCTGGCTTTAAGCAGCAGTCTACACATATGCATTTATTTAGATATTCACCAATTATCCATCTGTAGTTAACTTCCAACTCCAGTACCTGAGTTTTTTACAGGTTGAGATGCTTAAAACACTTCATTGATTTGACTCTGAGACTCCTGATGCACTGGAACCCCTGTGAAGCCCAGATAAGAGGGATTTATATCTCTCCAGACACTGATAGAAATGGAAAGAACAAACCTAATGAAGTCTTACAAGAAAAGTCATTTACTTGTAAGAATATTTTAGACAGGTCCAGGTTTGAAATTGCCTACATAGCTGCTTATCTACTTCATCTGCCCAGGTGATGGGGTAGGTTTCTAACTTTGATAGCTCATTTGACTAACAGTCATTACAGAACCAGAGGGCTCCATCTGGCTTGGTCACCATCACCATGGGACCTGACTAATTGGCTTAAGGACTCTAATGACTGAGTTGTTGTGTCTTCTTCCAGTGTGCTGTCTTGCAAATGCTGGATGTGTAGTCTGTCAGGTGATCCTAGTAAGGTGTGAGATTAGGGTTAATGTGAAAAGTACTTCAGCTGCTTCCTAAACTGTCTGTATTCGCTAGATTTCTCATTTTAACACAGCGAGAGTAATAAGAGCTCTAATCAAATAGAATCAAATGTAATTTGCAGTTGTAACTATGCTCTTTAAAAAGGCACTATATAAGCTTGTGTTCTGAGAGACTTTTTTATTTTCAGAACTAAAACTTTCATGTCTCAGATCTAAGATGTTCTCTTTGGAAGCTTTCACCATTTAATACAAAGACAAACCATAGTGTCTTTTTGCAAAAAAGTCAAAATGTTCTTTTTCCATTTTAAGTGTTACGCAAGCTTAACATTCCACATTTTGATTGGTTGTATACTAGCATAGCATTGGCTATACACCATCATTCTGTTTAATGCAGTCTGCATAAAAACACAGGTAGGTGAAATTAGATTTGCAGAAGTCACAATGTGAGTGTCAACTGTATGTTGTATGTTTTATTTCCCATAGGTAAATGACAGTGGTTCCAAAAATTGGTGTTTTATTTAGTATTTTGATCAAACCATGATCAACAGGAAAATTTTACCATGCTAATATCATTAACTGCATGTCTACAAACTGCAGTTATTTGCAGTTAACTTTAGAATGAGATACATTATATTTGTCCTTAATACAATACATATTACAAGTTGAGAAGCATTGTTCAAGGTTCTAGCAACAACTTTGATTATACTAACATTACATTCATTAACAACACAGAACCTGTACTATTATCAATGGCTGTTAACGTTGTATCTGTAACTAGTGACGTTTTCTTTTTCATCCACACTTTCAGATGATGGTGGTCCATTCCAGCTGTAATGGCATGATGGACAGCTTGCACTCCCACAATGTCCTTTCACGGCTCAGTGAACAGCGATCACTTGGCCTTTTCTGTGATGTTACCATTGTTGTGGAGGACATCAAATTCCGTGCTCACAGAAATGTCTTGGCTGCGACTAGCGGATATTTCCGCAACGCTTTCACAGGCTCTGAGAATTGCGGTTCCAGTCAGGTGCTGGAAATTCCAGATCTGAAGTCAGAGGTGTTTGCCAGCATTCTGAATTTCATATACTCTTCCAAAGTGGATTTAACAAGTAAAGGGGACAACAAGTCCTTAATAGCTGCAGGAAAAAAATTAGGGATCCCCTTTCTAGAGAAGCTTCTTGAGATCGAAAGACAAGACTCTGGAACGGCACAAAATCAAACTTTTGCTAAATCAGAAAGTTCACAGAATCAGACAAAATTGTCTGTTTGCTGCACTTTGAAGAATGAGGCATCTCGACTTGAGGAGCAAGAGTGTACCAAAGGTCCACGAATAACTAATGCTTTCTCCATCACAGAAGTGCCAGAAGTTAACAACCCATTTACTTCAGTGGACTCGCATAGCAATGGCCACCAATCACCAGACATGACTCACCAACCACTATCAGGAACACCACCTGTCGAAAGTGATTCTGTCGATGCCGTATTTGAACACTCATATGCTGTAACCCAAGGCCTTCAAACTTCTGAGCTAAATGAGACAGTGCAACAATATGATAAAGAGGTCATAAAGCCTGTAGTGCTACCTTCCAAGACTCTGACCAACCATAGGCTTGGTCCCATTAAAAAGCGCCATCGACTTTGCAAAGGTTTGGCACCTTCAGCCAGCGAAACTTGTGAAAATGTTCAGAGTCCTGTTAGCAGTTCTGTTGTACAAAATGGTCCCCCTGACTCCACATCTATGCTGCAGTCTCCAAACTTAAATTCAGCCTTGTGTTCTGCCCCTGACCTGTTGCCTCCACCTGAAATCTTGCCACAACAGGATGATGATCCACCTTCCTTGATTCCAGAAGATGTACCGACATCTACAACTTACCGCTGCCAGCAATGTCCTGAAGCCTTCAGCAGTTCAGCACTTCTTGCTGTCCATATGCAAAGCCACAAGAGAAGGTTTGTCAGTCATCTGTTTTGCAAGTACTGCTTTAAAAAGTTCATGCACCTGAAACGATTGCGCAATCACGAACAAGTGTGTGTGAAAGGCCTACCACAACTGGAACCGAATGGCAAAGAGGCTTCAGTAAGCCTAGATTCGAGTAGCACATCCATCCTAGATGATACAGCTTTCCCAAGTTCTGAGCTTCACGATCCCCCAAAACTTGATAGTACATTATCAGATCCGTTAGAAGCACTTCAAGAAGGAGTTACCAAATCAAGTGGTCACCGGGCTTATAAATGCAGTGTGTGCAAACGAGCTTATGTAACTCTGTCTAGCTTAAAAAGACATGAGAATGTGCATTCATGGCAAAGAGCCTATCCTTGTCACTACTGCAATAAGGTTTTTGCTTTGGCAGAATACCGTACCAAACATGAGATCTGGCATACAGGAGAGCGACGCTATCAGTGCATATTCTGCTTGGAGACCTTCTTGACTTACTACATCCTTAAAAACCACCAGAAGTCATTCCATGGCATTGATCCACGTCTGGCAGTGAATAAAAAATCTGCTAATGGTGGTTTCAAAGGAAGTGTGTACCCAATAAAACTCTACAGACTTTTACCAATGAAGTTCAAGAAGAAAAGATACAAGACTTACAGTCAGACTTACTCTGAAGTCATGGGCAACCACAATCATTCTTTCACTGCTCCACTTAAAGGCACAGCTCCTATTTGTAACTCAGAAAGTGCCACCAGTGGACAATCGTTGTTCTCAATGCCCGTGACCTTTATGGCAACTCCAAAGATAGTGGCTTCAGAAATGCCTCACATTACATTTGACCAGCCATGTGACCCACATGTAGAAACTCATTTGCCTTCTGATAAGAATTTGTCTCATACTGAAGAGGAAGGCTTTAACCCCACTAATACCCATAGTGGATTGACAGGCTTTCAGGCCACTCTCTCACCTGCTTTTGGTTGTGGATACACACCATCTATGACAACAGAGGAAAACACAAGGACGTCTATGCTAATGCACCGAAAAGACTCCTCTCCCACACAAAGCAGTAGTAACAGAAGCAAAGATGTTCTTCCATTCCTCAACATACCACCTGTGTGCTCATTTGAAGGACTCAGTAAGCTTAGTGAATTATCAGCAGCTGCACAAACCATTGAAGTAATGGCTAATCAGCTGCTTCAGCCACAGCCGGAGACGCTGACACAGAACCTTCGCCCAGATGGAAAGACAGAAACATACATTGCCAAGCCTGCTTGTCCTGGTCCATCAGTGAACAATCAAGTCTTGCCACTGTGCCAGATAACTGTCAAAATTGGCAATGAGGCCATTATTCGCCGCAAGATTAAAGGCTCAAAGCTGTTCCCAAAGCGAAAAAGGAAAAGAAACTGGAAGCAAGATATTGAGAAAGGTACAACAGCAGAGGACAGTGTAGGATTCCCAAACCTGCGCTTACGGACAGAAGTTTCAAGCTCAGTCCCAGAAGATGAGCCGTACGATGATGTGAATGATCCTGAAAATGACAAACTGTGGCGTCCTTATTACACATACAAACCTAAAAAGAAGGGCAAAAGATTTAGATCCAAACGGAAAAGGTTAAAGGCTGCTCAGTTCTATACAAAGCCGCTGTCTCCTGAACCAGATGATGAGTTCATGGAAATGAATTGTGGGCTAGAGGAAAGCATCACAGCAGAGAGATCTGAGTCAAGGATGGAGCTCAGGAGTCAAAGTCCAAAAGAGAATTTTACCTGCCACTGCTGTAGCAGCTCCTTCTCGACTTCAACCTCCCTCAACATGCATATTGTCAACTGCCATCAGCCTCGCTGCAAGATTTGTGGGAAGCAGTGTCCTCTTGAAGAGCTTCCCAATGCAGAGGTCCCATTCACTGAGGATTTTGCCTGCCAGAGTTGCACAGAGGATGGCTCATGCTTTAACTCGACAGTTATGACTCGTAACCTGAATAGTGAAAAACGCTACCGCTGCTCTTACTGCCCGCAGCGATTCCTCTACCTTGCTACTAAAAAGAGCCATGAAGCAAAACATCTTGAGAGGTTCAGTACAGAACATAGCTGTAGGTACTGTCCAAAAGTGTGCAAGTCTGCAATGCTGCTAAGCATACACGAGAGCAAGCATTTCAGTAAGGTAAAAGACACAGAACATAGTGAAATAAAGGCAATCACAAGATCATACTTGCCTGCTTCAGACAAAAGAGAACAACCAAAAACTGAACCTTGGGCAAATCCAAAACTCTGCTTACCACTTAAAAGAGAGGAGGCACTGGAAATGGATGCTAAGGGAATTTATCCCAAAATCCCTCCACTCCACAAAAAAGACATCCCTTTTGCTATCATGTAAAGGTGACAGGAGTCTGCTTCAGTTTCCTCAAGAGATACAGAAGGAACGTTTTATGGAATTTTCCAAATACACCACTCTGGGGGTGAGACTCGTGCAAAAGCGCCACCTGCCTAAAAGTTTAATAAACAACCGTCTCAACACATCCAATCTCTATCCAACATGTCTGACAAGAGTGCCTGCTATTAAGGGTGCTTCCATGCAGTCACCCAAGTCAGAGTGGCATTTATGTAAAACAGGGAACCTGTTTTTGAAATAAGGATGCAGCAGAATGCAGAAAATGATGTTACACAGTAAACGTTAACAAGCGCAGTATGCAGATGCACATTTGAACCTGTGTGACAGACATGAATGTTGTTCAAGTCACTTTACAATGGTGTAAATATAAAGTATTTTTTATTTGTTTCCTGCAAAATAATGTTGGTAGTTTTTTATGTTTTTTCTATGAGAGGAGAATATTTTATTTTTGTATGGTTTCATTTACCTCCCTGGATCAAGTGGATGTGTCAGTGATTATCAGAGAGCTTAGTCACAATTCAGATGTTCTTCATCATATTTACAGTATTTGTTAAATGCACTTGAGGGGGATTCATTCATTTTTCATTCATTTTGAACTACTTTACACTTTGAAGTGAATTGGGCAAATAATTTGATGAGTATGGAAATACGAGCAGGTAGATGTCACTGTAAATTGCTACTAACACAAAAAGCTTTACTTGTGTTTGAATGGAAAAATGTAGTTCAAAAGGAATTGAGGCACTGAAGTGAGTCAGTAATGTGAATCAAATGAGTTGACTTGCAGTGTTCAGTTCAGTGGAACGTGTCATTTTTTAACTGTTGACTTTACAATGATTGATAGTCTGTCAGTCCGAAGGGTCTTTGATGCCCTCTAGTGGCTGGATGTATCCTTTCCCTTAACTATATAAAAAAAAAAAAAACAGATCAAGCTACTTGTCAAGTTACTCGACAGCTGGTGACTCTCTCAGTTGTGTGATTTAAGATTTCCCTTCATGTTTATATTCCTTCCAGTATTTTTGGTTATGATGAATACGTTTAAATGAAGTTATAAACATACTGAGTGACAGCTAGAACTAATGCACTTGCATCATGGGCACGCAGACACTTTTCCGTATCTGGCAGAGCTCCATCGTCTGACAATATATGGCAGGATTTCCACAATCCCCATGTAAATGTGGACGTTCACAGCACAGGGTGTTAATGTATTAACGTATCCCCTGTGTGCTTTCTCCTAGGTTAATAACTTTCAGCGGATGTTTTATTAGTCCTGTCATTTAAATCATTTGTTTTCAGTAATTAACAGAGTAAAATATTTGGGTTATATTACTGTACTCCGAGTTACTAATGTGGGCAACTTGCACATGCCTATTGCAGTTTTGAATGTTACATGAACATAATGGATCTTCTTTTATTACAGCTGCTAACCAGGTTAGTTCATCTGTAGTTTTTTATTTTTTGCTTTTGTCTCCAAAATATATGTTTATTGAAATATGTGCTGTTCCTGAATCCACGGCTCTGGCAGTACAAACAGATTTCGAATAAGATGTGGGTGAACACTTTGTATTCGAGTATAACTTTAAGCACTTCCACTTCATCGTCAGTCTACACATATAAATCTTTATGTTTGTTATTTTTCATTTAAGATTCTTTTGATCATGTTGGGTGTTTTTCTTCATGTCTTCTACTCTAACCCACACCGTGCATGCTTCTAGAGTTTAAGACACAGGCTCGGTGTGCTGGCGTGCTCAAGTCTGACTTTTATTTTCTTTTGACATTTACATATGGGTAGAGATATTTCTGCACAGGTACAAATGCAAACACGATGACGGTTTTCAGGTTGAATATTAGTTCAAAAAAGGGAAAATGTGAATCACAGGAACCATAATGTCCACCATCAGGAATTGGGAATTTTTAAGTTAGTTCGAATTGCAAATGAGATTAATCAGAACTCATCGGATTTATTCATGGTTTAATCCAAATCATTATAAACGTGTCATAATGCAGTCGATACACACTGCTCACACAGCACCGACACAAGCTCGGTTCTCAATTCCTACACTTGTCCGAGCTTGATTCAGAGAAGGGGATTAAAAAGTGTTTCTTTACAGTTATCAATGTAAAATATTTAGCTTCTATGACAACTCTATATTTCTCTTTTCAATAACAGCAATGTCACTGTTCTCTACAGGACCAACCTTCTAATTGTTCTCACAAATGCTCCTATGAAGGATGCGCAATAAATATTATTAATTGCAATAAACCTGTGAGTATTCTTTTTTGTTTGTTTACCAGAAACTACACTGGATATAAAAAGTCTGCATATGCCTTTTAATATTGTAGGTTTTTTTTTATTTAAAATATAAATCATGTCAGATCTTTTTTCAGCTTTTAATGTGATACAGTCACAAGTCAACAAGGAATGGCCCTTAGAAGACCAAAGTATTGGACCGGCCCAGTCAGAGTCTTAGATCTAAATCCTGTTGAGATCCTGTGGAATGACTTGAGATCACAGGAGATCCTCTCACAATTTGGTAGCTCTTTTCTGCAGGAAAGACTGGAATAACTTTGCTGAATCAAGATGTATGTTTAAAGATTGAGTGCTAATTTTTTGTTTTCTGCTGAATTTCTTCTATTTTTAACACAAATTATCTTGGAGTTTTTCCATTATATTTTAAACCTGCAATAAAAGTAAACATTGACAGCATTGTTTGATTATATTTATGCGGTTGTGGTTGGATGCATAAATCATGCAGACACAGTTCAAGAGCCTCAGTTAATGTTCACATCAAGCATCAGAAATAAAATTTATCACTGTGGCATATTTATAAGTGCGAGGCATATTTAAAAACTGCTAAACTTCTTTGGATTTTGACAAACAGATTTGAAACAGAATGGTGCAAAAGAAAAACATGCTCATAATGTGCAACACATCAAACCCTGAGGTGGATAAGTCACAATAACAGAAGACCCACGACTGGATTCCGTTCCTGTCAGCCATGAGGAAATAAGTTAGAATGGGCACAGACTCACACCAGTCAGACAGGTGAAGATCGGTAAAATATTATATAGACTTTTTCCAATAATATGCTGTAAGATTTTGCACTTTTTTGTGTAAATTCTAAAAAAAAATAAAAAAGGCAAACAAAAAAACAACTCATACCAACACCCATGTCCTGGTCAAAGACACAGAGATTCTTTTCAAATTGAAATATTTCCCCATGTGAACATTAACTTAAGCTCTTGGCCTCTATCTGTATGTGTTTATGCTTTGTGCTACTGCCACATGATTGGCTGATGACCTACCATACAGATGTTCCTATTAAAGTGGTCAGTGAGTGTAACAGTACACAGATAAGCAGCAACATTAAAGCCACAGCCATACAGTGGCATCGGTCAAGGGATAGGATGTGTTAAGCAGGAAGTAAACAGTTAGTTCTTCAAGTCGACGTGTTGAAAGCAGGAGATATGTAAGGACCAGGACGAGGCCATATTACAATGGCTAGACTACTGGGTCAGAGCAGGTCTTATGTGGTGTTCCTGGTATGCAGTGGACAGTACCTTCCAATAGTGGTCTAAGAAAGTACAACCAGTGAACAGAAAGGCTAGCCTTTTTTTATTTTAATCACTTCCTTTTACTCAGTTTATTAATAATTTAATAATAAATCCATCCATCCATCCATCAATTTTCAGTACCACACAGTACGCAGGGTCAAGCAGAACCTGGAGTCTGTCCGAGAGGACTCGGGGCACAAAACAGGGGACACCCTGGACAGGGTGCTAACCCTTCACAGTGCAGAATCGTACACACACTACAGACAATAAATGTTGCCAATCATCAATGCGTGTCTGTGGAGTGGCTGGAGGAAACCCCTGGAGAAGCATGCAACATGCAGAATGCAAACACAGAGTAGAGGCAGGAATCAAACTGATAGCCCTGGAGGTGCAATGCTAATATGATAACCACTAAGCCACTGTGGCTTTCTGAGGTACTGCTCTCATTAATATACGCATATTGATCTAAATATATATGTAATATATTTTACTCTGTGTAATATATTTACCATTCCTCTAACTCTCCAACATTTTAACACCATTCTACTTTGTGTTTTCAAGATATTGAGCTAGATTTTGTGTTGTAATAACACAGCAGACATAAGAGCACTGGGGCAGATGACAGCAACAGTGTTTAGTATACAGATGTATACAATAATGGCTCCTATACTGCAAATATATTACATTTATTGTAGGACAGGTTTTAATTTACTTAAATTGTTTTCATTTTAATTACTAAAAGTTAAGCTATTAGTTTATTGTAAAGCTTTCAACAAGTCAGGACAAGAGACACACAAACACAGGATTTGTTTTTTATAAATAAACTTGTATTATTTATTTGAACTTTCATTTATATTTTTAAATATTTGACTTTTCTTTTTTTATTTCTTCAATACGATTAAAAAGATGAATAAGAACAAATAAAGCTGCAACACTAAAATATCACTTGCTCGATATCACAAGGCTTAATATAGAAGTATATAAGAAGTGAGACTTAAAACAGTTAGCCATAGCTTAATTTCATCTAATTTTGAATAACAATGCAGGTATGATGCAATAGTTTAAGAAAGAATCTGAACAAATACTACAAGTTTACAGGCGTTTGCATTGTGCTTATTAAGATTTTTTAAAGACGTTTCTTTTAAAAACATATTCTATTAGAACTTGTATGAATAAGCTTAACATTCAAATGAAATTGTGGAAAAGCACATAAGAAATGAATTTTTCTGTATTTCTGTAAAATTATTAAAAAAAAAAAAAAGATTATTAAAACGGTACTTCATTAGACTTTTTTGGTGAAACTCCATATCTCAATTTCACTTAAACAGTCTAAAAATAAAAATTTATAGGAAATGTTAGTCAGTATTTTTGCACTGCACATTAAAATAACCAGCCATAACATTAAAACCATCTGCCTAATTTTGTTTAGGTGTACCAAAAAATCAGCTCCGACTCGTGAAGGAATGAACTCCAGACCTCTGAAGGTGTACTATGGTATCTGGCTCGATCAGATTGAGATATGGGAAATTTGGAGGCCAAGTCAACACCTTGAACTCTTTCTCATGTTCTTCAAATCATTCCTGAACAATCTACTGTCATTCTGTTGTCATGAAGGGGTTTACTTGGTCTGCAACAATGTTTAAGATAAGTCAAAATAATATCCACATGAATTCCAGGATCCAAGGTTTCCCAGAAGAACATTGCCCAGAGCATCACCATGCCTCTGCTAACTTAACGTCTTCACACAGTGAATCCTGGTGCCATCTCTTCCCCCAAGTAAGTGATGTAAAGGAAAATGTGACTCATCAGACCAGACCACCTTCTTCCATTTCACCATACTGCCGTTCTGATGCCAAGGTGCACATTGTAGATGCTTTGAGCAGTGGACAGGGGTCAGTAGAGGGCTACACAGCCCCATACACAGTAAGCTGCGATGTACTGTGTGTATTGACACCTTACTATCATAGCCAGCATCAACTTTTTCAGCAATTTGTGCTATAGTAGCTCATTTGTGTGGAATTTGAGTAGAAGAGCTAGCCTTCAATCTGCACATTAATGATTGAGTCTTGGGCACACATGACCCTGTTGCTGGTTTAACGGTTGTCCTTCCATGGAGGGTTTTTTGGAATAAGACCAGCTGTTTTGGAGATGCTCTGACCCAGTCATCTATCCAAACGGTCAAACTACATTAGATCATTACACTTGCCCATTTTCCATACTTTTAACACCTCATCTCCAAGAGTTTGACAGATGCCACTTTAATGAAATGACACTTCACCTGTCAGTGGTTTTAATGTTATGGCTGATCAATATATGTGTGTTGTACTATTATACATTACACTTCTCTTTATATACCCCTCATTAGTACATTAAACCACATTGTATTTTCAAACTCCCACAAACTATCTATCTCTCTAATATTATGCAACAGCTAGCAAGAAGTGAGGGTGAAGACCAACCTAACAAATGTGAGGCCAGCCAAATTTCATGCTGCTGCTCACGCTTAAGCAAGTGCTAACCTGCTCATAAATAAGCTCAAAAAACACCAACAAATAGCTGGTGAAGTTGAAATAGATTGGAGATAGGCAGCATGTCTTCTATAAATTACAGCATGAACAGCTTTTTCTGCAGTCCCCTGGCTATATATTAATAAACTTTTACACAAAAAACAATGAATGAGACTCTGTGTCCTTTCACTTACCCGCATGTAACATTAACGGATGTGGTCATAGTGGGACAGTCGCTTAGCTTGTTAGCGGTACTTATGAAACACAAACACGGCCTGATGTAAAATGAAGAAATTAGACCAAAAAAAAGGTATATTTGTGAATTTATTTAAAATGACCAAATGTCATAATTCCATGCTTTAAAAAAATACAGACAGAAGTTACTGAAATTTGCACTGGTAAACTACCCCTACAACCCGTTGCTCAGAGTGTATAATTACACGCATGCGCGGCACAGCCCCGGCAGCGTCGCAAAATGCGCCGTTTTGTACGCATGCGTGAAAATGTTGCGCATGCGCATTGTGGATCGGGTAGTGACAGCAGGCGCTCCCGAGAGTTGCGCTCAGTACTCAGTGAATGTAGCTACTGTACCCACACATAGATACACATACACACGCACACACACGCACACACATACACACACATATACACACGCTCTCACTCACTCATACACAAAGCTTTGACCATGGCGGAAGAAGACGACACGAAAATCAGGATTCTACAAAGTCTGCGAGGGAAAATCTGTAAGTGTGAAATCCTTTACCTCCACTACTTTGTTAAATATTTGTTTTGGTAGAGGTGAAAGCACAAAAAGTGTGTGATCGACACGAAGAGGGGCGCGGTAGGACCAAAACACACAAACATACCGTGTGTTAAAATGACCTAGGGTTTATTTATGTTTACATTTACACAAATATCAACCTGATTAGGATTGGAAAAGTGTGAAAGTCGGTGTGCGCCAGCATCAGGATGAGTTCAGTAGCCGCTTTAGTGAAAGACTGAAACCTTTTAACACACACATAAAAGTTAAAACCGACTTCACTTCCCCTTTTTTAAACTCTTTAAACACTATAGAAGCACTTTGCTGCCGAGCTGTGGAGCTAAATGATGTGTATCGTACGTGAACAGTGGCAGTGAATCACTCTGTACCCGGAATGAGAAACGCACAGAGAAGAGAAATTCAGCAAAAACTTGCGAAATTCTGCGCACAGGAAGTCGCACTGCCTTTCAGCACTAATAAAAAAAAAGAAAACTTTATTTCATATAAATCTGATAACACATGACGGTGCGTATTTTAAATCCTACAAAGTTTTCACTCATTACAATGCATATGTTCCTATTTGTAGAGTTTAAATCCTCTAAAATGTCAGAATTAACGTCATTAGAGGAAAAAATCCAGCATGAATGAACTCTATAAATTATTGTATAGAATTAATAATAAGAAGAAGACAATTAGGAAAAATAGTAACAATAATTAGATGGAAATTAGGTTATTATTATTATTATTATTATTATTATTATAAATATAGATACTTAGGTTTATTTTGCTCAGTATCCATATAATTGATTTCACAATTATACAGACTTTTGTTTATAGCTTACATTAGAATTTCCAGTGTTTTATATTAACATAAAAAGGTGATGGATAGATAGATAGAGAGAGAGAGAGAGAGAGAGAGAACACATAGGAGGGGCTTGTGATATAAGGCAACCAGTCAAAGTTTATCTAAAG
>JAOTRN010000032.1:7707318-7718982 GCA_028566695.1 Bagroides melapterus
TGTGTGTGTGTGTTTGTCTGTGTGTAGGTCTGTGTGTCTGTGTGTAGGTGTGTGCGTGTGTGTGGGTAGGTGTGTGTGTGTGTGGATGTGTAGGCAGGGTTAGTGGGCAGTGGGGAGTACGGGACGATCGTACTTGGTCAATAACTTATCCAGTCCTAGTGTGAGCATGCCTTGTTGTATTATAAGTGTGCTCTTCTTTCCAGATGTGGCCACAAGGAGGCGGTGTTCTTCCAGTCACACAGCATGAAGGCAGAGGTACACAATTACTACACACACATCTACATAATGAATAATCTCACAGTGTGGACACTTACAAAACTCTTAAACAACACAGATGGTCGATTGGTCACCACCAGAGAGACTGAATAGTGTGTAAAATGTATTTGTTTGTGTTTAATTTTAATGTCTGTGTGAATGTGTGTTGTAGGATGCAATGAGGTTGTACTATGTGTGTACAGCTCCACACTGTGGACACAGATGGACAGAATGAAGTGGAGAGACTAACTAACTCAAATCATCACTAAGACATATTAACAGGTTACAGCTACTTCCATGTGAAGTGACTTCTTTAGCATACAGAAATGTCTACAGTGTGTTTTTGTGTGTTCATGTGTGTAATAATGGAGCTTATAGTCTTTTCTTATTAAAATATTTTTTAAAGATTTCATGATTTTTGAGTTTAATCTGAAATCCTGCTGCTGCTGCCATCATGAGTTACATTATCAATTAAAATTAGTGTGCCTGTTCCAGAAGCAGCCATGCAAGCCCAATCATGACACTCCCTCCACTTTGTGTTATAGATGATCTCATATTTTTCTGATCAAGCACAGATCCTTACTTTCCTCAGACGTTGGCCTTTCTATCACTTTATTTGAGGTTTATTTTGGTTCCAGAACTATTGTGACCCATCTCTGCATCTCTTTGTGAATTTTAATTTGGCCTTTGGTTCTTTCTGATGATGAGCAGCTTGCATCTTGTTGCATGGCCTTTATATTTCTGCTCTAGTCTTTTTCAAGCAGTGGACTGGGATACCTTCAGGATACCTGCCTTATAGAGTTAATTATTGATGTCAAAGCTTTGGTCATCAACCTTGGCCAACCTGTTTGATGTCTGGTTGTTAATATACGGGGTTTCTTTCTTTTTCAGGACATTCCAAAATATTGCATTAGCTGTGCCCTTTCATTTTTTTAGCAATATAGCAATTAAAAAAATCTTCCATAGATAATTGTCTCGTTTTCGTGTTGCTTTATTCTTTTTTCTTTTTTTTTTTAAACAACAAATACAGCATTTACATGTGAAACCAACAGTCACAGTCAGGGCACACATGGGAAACAACAAACAAGTCTCAGACACATCGTCTAATATTTTTGATGGCTTATAAAATATGTGGGTTCAAGGAAAATTTGCTATATTATAATTAACTTGTCTATATTTAAATAATCAAGAAAAACTAGCTAAAATTCATATTGAGCTTTTCATCTCAAACCCAAATGTCTTTAGAGTGTATAGCAAAAAAAAAAAAGAATGGGGCTCACTGTTGTAATACAGTTGCAGTAGACTATTTATGTATAAAAGTTGAGACAGTGGTAATGTCATGCTGTTTTTGAAAAAACTGCATTCTTTGAGCATGGAGTTTGCCTTTTCTCCTCATGCCTTTTCCTCTGCCATGGGAGAGTTGGAAGCACATCTGTGTTTACTGTAACATTGCAGTTTCCCTTCAGTGAAACTAAGACCCACAACATGTTCTAGCTTGAAATAATAAAGGGAACTGAAGTGAAGTTAAATTGTACTGGCTCAGCATTTATCCTATGTCACCTCTTTAGAAATTTCTGTATTTCTGCATAAATATGACCTGAAACACCATCAGATTTTCACACAAGTCCTAAAAGAAAATAAAGTGAATACAGTTAAACAAATCAGATATTTATTCTGGAAAATGTTCCAATATTATATATCTGTCAGAGGCAAAAGTATATTAACCTCTAAGATGATTATTATTTCATTTCAAGTCAATCAGGTCTGAGTGAATCCCCTGTTTTATTTAAAGAACAGAGATATAGCAAGTTCTGATGTTCATGATGCGTGTTTGTGGAAGTGGCTCATGGCATAAACAAGGGAGATTTCTGAGGACTTCAGAAAATGAGTTATTGTTGCTTATCGGGCTGGAAAAGCTTACAAGACCATCTCTAAAGAGTTTGGACTCCAAAAATCTCTAGTCAGACAGATTCTGTTGTCCATGAACTGAATCTCAAGAGAAAATGGGTCATACACCAAGACAATGATCACAACAACCAGAGTCTGTCTACTAAATTATGATTATAAAGGACCAAAGATAATGTTCTGGAATGGCCAAGTCAAAGTACTGACCTCAATACAGAAGAAATGTTGTGAAAGGACCTGAATCAAAACCCACCAAAATCATAGTGTTGAAGCTTCTGTACTGATCAACTGTTACCAGAAACTTTTCCTGCAGTTATTGCTGCACAAGAGCTCACAACAGATACTGAAAACATACTTTTGCAGGTCACAAATATGCAACGCTGGATCATTAATTCTCAATAATTAAATGAAGTATAATGTGTTTTGGTGTTCACTTTGTTTATTTTTAGTACTGATGATGGTTTGGGTCATATTTATGCAGAAATATAGAAAATTCTAAAGAGTTCACAATCCTTCTGTATGAACCTTTGGTGTAAGTAACCTCTTTAGGCAGAATATATATGTGCGCTATAACATCACATTGAATGCACCATCATTTTAGTCTTTTAACAGAGAAGGTGTTGTTTAGTTAGTCTCACATCAGAAGGTCTTATAACAGCACAGGTCTGAATATTGACTAACTTTTATCAGGCTCGTATTAATGCGCTCATTCCCATACCGTATGATTCCTCGTGCACAGAAACTTTACAGCGGACTTTCCCCATAAAGGATGACTGATAATAAACAGATATGATTTGGAATAATTTGGTGACGTTTTGTTTAATGCTTTGTATCATCAGGTTATATCAGCAAGTTTCCCGGCACACGAGTTAGTTCCTGTTTTCAGTTCAATTATAGCAGCTTTTTACAGTCATTCCCTCAGCAGTCTCGTGTTACTGAGTGTTATTGTCCCGTACATACAAACTTATTAACGACTTAATGTTAAAGGTTTTTTTTGTTCCATCATCATCATCACAATCTTCATCTTCTTCTTTTCTTCTTCTTCTTATGATTATTATTATTATTATTGTTATTATTATTAGAGCATTGCAGAGCTACAATTAAAAGATAAAGATGACTGTATCCTACCTCCCGTGTCCCGTATTAAAACTCGCTTATATGTACCGTATTAACTATGCATAGCATATATACATAGCACAAGTAATGAGAAAATGTCTCCTACGTCACCAGCTTAAATCACCTCAACAAATCATGCTTAAAACTCTGCATGTGCTCAAAGCGGCAATTCCGGCCTGTGCCTTGAGTTCAGTACATACGCAATACCAGCAAATCAATCTCTCTCTCTCTCGCTCGCTCTCTCTCTCTCTGTGTGTGTGTGTGTGTGTGTGTAATGTCGATGACTCTCTCACGCGGAAATTCCACGAAGAAATGCTAAAACATATCCGCCCTCAACAAGTTGATTTAAGCCGCGCGGTGTGTTTGTGATTCATAGTTGTTCTAGTTTTTCGTGTTTGAAAACACACGGATACACACAGACATGAGAGAAGCAGCTCAATACTGTACAGGTGAGACAAGGCTGAACGCAGAGCTTGCTTATTTATATATTTATTTATTTTATTTATTTAGTATTTTATTTATTTATTTGTTTATTTGTTCATTCATTCGTTCCTTCATTCATTCTGTATGTGTGTTATTTTTAGGAACAGCATTCTCTGTGATTCAGAATGTTAATTTGATTAAAGCAATTAAGTAAATATGACTTGTGCCACCTGTTGCTATAAGTAATGACAGAGAATTGAAGAAGTTACCTCAGCACCTTTTCAGATAGCTAGCAGGAAGTGGATCAGATCCCTGTGTATTTTTTAAATAGATTTTACCTTTTTTTATTGTATTTTAGGGTGGTAAATAAGAATAAAAGACTCAAAAAAAAAAAAAAAGTATGGCGTTACAATGAACCTTTTTATAATTATATAATTATTTTATATGTTCCCGCAAACAATGTCCAAGCAAAGGCATTTTAAAAAGTTTATGACGAATCTGTACTGAGGGGGTCAGTTCAATTTATTTTACGGTTAAAGGCGTCCGGACTACAAAAAGTCTGTTTTAGAATATAGTAATACTATAGTGATGTATTGGTATTGAAGGCTTTTGCTGTGACATTATGCAGAGTGACAACATCTGTGAACTACATTAATCATTAATTAATGCAGGTAATATATTTCTTTTCATTAATTAATTTCTTCTAAAGCAATCAGTCAAATCTTATCCGTTACATGTAATGTTAGAATATGACCAGTTTCAAGATATTGTAAAATCTATTTTATACTCACTGTCAATTTCGTTAGGAACACCTGCAGACCTGCACATTTACACAGGTATCTAATCAGCCAATCATGTGGTATCAGCACAAAACCTTACAATCTGAGCTTCACTTAATGTTCAAGTCAAACATAATTGCAGCCACATGATTGGCTGATAGGATAACTGAATATTTGAGTAGGCTGAGTCTGTCCACACATGAATTTTTGGCTGTTGACCCGTCTCTCTTGTGTGCAGTGGCAGTGATCCCCCGCAGTGCGTGGAAGGCAATGGATGTTCAGATCAGAGAAAGATTACAAAAACCTGCTGACAAGCTCATTATCCATCACACGGCACTGTGGAGCTGCTGGAGTCACACGCAGAGCATCTCTCAGCTAATACACATTCAGCGCCTACACATCCACGAGCGCAGCTTCATAGACATCGGCTACAAGTTAGTGAATATTGTTATAGTTATTCTGTAATGTGTACTACTTAACAGTGCTTTGTTTATTATTATAATCTTCACACTGTAAATCCATAAAAACTGGATTAACATTATGGTGACATAAATATGGTGTACGTCTGCTTTGAATAACGGCTTGTTTTGCACTTTCCTATCAATGGGTAAAACGGGCACTTGTAGATCTTTAATAATGGGGTCTAAAATCTAAAATAAAATAAAAATCAACAGTAACTGTCTGACGTACTCCACCTGAGCAGGCATTTTATCTTTCACACCTTTGTTTTTTTTTTTAAGTTTGTTGTGTAGTTGACCCGGTGTTCACTGATATCCAGCTTTTTGTCAGTTCCTTAGATGGTTGGTGATTTGACTGTGACATCCACTTAATCCTGAACAGATATTTCTGACTATAACTGTAACTTTGACCGTACAAATCATGTGATATTAGGTACGTGCTGTTCAGTTTCTGATTGAGTTTCTCTTGCTTATCATATAGCCGTAACCTAACGAAGTGTAACTAAACACTGCTTCAGAGCAGAGTCTCATATCCCTGGGTAAAAAGCGGTACTTATGCTGCCTCTAAATTCCTTGTGTGAAACGTTCCTTTACATGAGGAAAAAAACAGGATTTAGAACGACGATAACCCGCGATTAAGCACAATGTGAAAAGCTTTTAAGTTAAGTGTTCATTCTGCATGTTCAGCTTTTTGGTGGACCAGACTGGTGTGGTGTATGAAGGCCGTGGCTGGGGCATCGTCGGAGCACACGCAAAAACACACAACCATGACTCTGTCGGTGTTGCTTTTATGGGCAACTTTAATGGTGAGAGCACATACACCCTCACATGTTTAAGTTTGTGTTAATTGTATTCACTTGTTACATCGGAGTGGTTTCCCTCCTCTCAGATGAGTCGCCGAGCTTGCAGGCTTTATCATCCGTCCGTGCATTGATCCAGCATGGAGTGGCCAAGGGATATTTACAGCCCAACTTTGTGATTTTGGGACACAGAGACATTGCAGACACACAGTGTCCAGGAGAGAAGCTTTACTCCTCGCTACACAAACTCAAGGAACCAAAAAATCACATATTCTGAATTTTTCATAGTCTGTGCTATGATTTTGGGACTCTTGCATTTTTGTATATATTTCATGAAATCTTTGTGTTTGTATAGTTTGTCCTTGCCTGATGTAATATTTAACAACAGTATTAAAATATATATGTAAATGTATAGTATATATCACAGTAAGATATAACATTGTAATTTGTATCTATGCTAATGCGGCACTCTGATTTGTGTATGAATTGTGTTATACTTAATTATATATAGCTCAGCAATCCACTTAGAGTTGATATTTTGATATAATGATTAAACAGAGATTTGAGACCGTTAACAGAGACACTTTGCTTTTGTTGTACATAGCATTTCAATACTTAAAGACTATTTAACTGTAAAATATATACCAACTAAAAACAACACTTATCATCTTTCAGAAGTGTGACTGTACTAACATCGTTTGCTTCGATGTTTTGCGCCAGATGAGATTCATTACTGGTTAATGGGGAGTGTCACGAAGCTTGGGGACGGGACAGAATAATAATGCCTGAGTTGGCATTTTCGGTTCAGAAATGTTCAAGTCTGGAGTTTGTTTATCAGTCTGAGACGCTTTCTGTGTAAGCGGTTAAATATTTTTTCCTGTAATCAGTTTGTAAAAGTTCCTCCCTTGCGTGTGCGAACGCGCTGTTATGTTAAAATATCTGAAATCCGTCGGTACAGTTTTCCACACATCCTCCTCCTTCAGCATCAGCACTCTGCTGCTGCGGCGAAAAAGAGACGTGACAGGAGCCGCTTGGAACACCCGGCAGTCATTATGCGAACGCGCGCGACGAAAGCAGAGACGGAAGGAGCGCGAGAGATGGAGGGAGCGGAATCAGTGACAGAGGAGAAGCCTCCGTTCAGCTACAATGCGCTCATTATGATGGCGATCCTACAGAGTCCTCAGCGCCGCCTCACGCTAAGCGGCATTTATGAATTTATCACACAAAACTTTCCGTACTACCGTTGCCGGAACCGGCGCGGCTGGCAGAACTCCATTCGCCACAACCTGAGCCTAAACCGAAGCTTCATCAAAGTGCCGCGCCATTACGACGATCCGGGAAAAGGCAGCTACTGGACGCTCGATCCGTCCGGCGACGACTTCTTCATCAGTGGCACCGGCAAGCGCAAACTGCGGCGGGGGCACGCGCGCTCTGACTTCGCGCAGAGACAGAACGCGCGCCCGAGTGTCACCCTGGGGTTGGTGCTGCCGGGTCATTTCTTCTGCCCCGTGCAGGGGTCACCTTTCCTGCTTCATCCTCAACTCGCTCCTCAGCAGTATCGTCTACTTTACCATACGTATCACGCTCCTTCTGGCACCTTGCACAACCTAATCGTGCCTTCCTTTTCATCCTGTCTCTCACTCTCTGTTCCTGCGTGCACTTTAACAGACTTTTACCCTCCTGTGTTGCGTTCCGAGCTCCGGACTTACTGCCCATGTAACTGCACTGCGCGCGCTTTGTAGTGAAAAATAATAATTATTATTATTATTATTAGTAGTAGTAGTAGTAGTATATAAACATTAAACATAGCATTTCCTATTATTGTTCTGTATTAATTTAAGAAAATTATTTAACTCTAATAAGTCTAATTACGGTGAAGTGATAGGAAGTGCAATGTTTATATGTTTATATACTAATAACGGGTATAGAAGCCATGATGTTAACTTAAGGTAAATTTGCCGTGATTAAAGTTGCAGTTAGGAACTACAAGAACTATTGCAACAATATATTGCCAGCATATTGCATCTGTCCCGCCAGGGGTGTTGATTATTTGTATAACAACACTGATATAATTCACTGTTTCTATCCCTCCATATCTCTGTGTCCACTACATAAAGAGATCTACAATGTCTAGTTCATTACATTGTCCAGTATGTGAATCCACAGGCTGTAAGTCAGTCTGTTGGCATTGCAACATCAGCTTGCTGTGGATTTTTCAGCAACTACTTTTGGTAAGAGAGCAAAATATTTATCCATATTATTTCAGAAATGTCACTTACTCAGTAGTGATTTTGTTTATAGAGCAATACTACAGTCGCGCTCATGCTGTGCAAGGCTGTGCAGAAATTCAGTATAACAACACTCTTGCTTTTGCAAGAAGGTGCATTTCTTTAAAGGGTATAGTCTAGACACTACTGGAAAAAATCCCTTTCCAAATACGTGTACCTCAGAGATGTGAACTCCATACATCACATTCAGTAATATGAAGAAGAGCTGCAAAAAGAAACTCATGGAAAATGTTCCGTGCATTGATGTATCATTTGAAATTAAGTCTTTGTCCTGAATACAGTCCATCAAACTAAGAGACTGTATGGGATTAGCTGAAATTTGGGATAACGGTGATACCTAATGTGGCGTGGACGACATTTACCCATCTAACCTATCAGGCCACATCACCGTGTCACGTCGCCAATCACTCACACCTGTTTCCGGTTAGTTGTCATTACCGTCCCTATTTTTTTGCCTTGTAGTCATAGGTTTTTTTTTTTTTTAATGAAACAGTTGTTATTGTGTTGCACTTCTTAATTTAAATTGTCTGCAATTGCTTTTGTCTTCTACTTTAAATGATTATTTGCATTTTGCATGAGTGTTACAGTAGTTTCTGCAGTGGATTCTAAATATTCTGAAGAACGTGGCAACTTTATAAAGTTTTTTAAATATGTTGATAAACATATGTCCTTTATTTTATTACAACATTTGCTATACCACACACATTAACCCTTAATTCTTTCAACAGGTTTGCTATGTTGTGTAAATGCTCTTTTATTTAGGTGTTTAAGAGTAAGAAATTTATTGTGAAAATGTTCGCCTCTGTGTGACACCACAGTTTGATGCATAGCTTTATTACACTGAGGTGAATCAGGAGATGACACGTTAATCTTTTAATAAAGCTGAGAGAAATTAAATTACCTCATCACATTATACTTAGTATGAAAGGATTTTGCAAATCTGAACAAGCTTCAGGAAGCAAGTGTGTGGTTTGTGCATGAGGAATGTGTGATATGTGATCAATGATGCACATAAAAAGAGATCAGTGTAACATTTCTCCTTGCACAAGAGATACACATCACTCATCATAAATGCATCTCTAAGACAGGACTAGCTTGGGGGCTTAAGGTCATTTAATATTAGAAAGGATAAGAGCACAAATTACTGATAGTTGTATAGTGTGTCCTGGGGGAATATTTCTTCATACTTCATTAGTTCAGCTGTCAGTTTGTGTAATAAATAATTTGATGATTTTGCCAGTACAGATCATAATTCACTTTCCTTCTCCATGTGATTTCTTTGGTAAATAAATCTGCTCTTTTAAACTTGAGCAGATGAAGATGCTCTGTGGCTTGGACCTCACACACACACGCCTATGATAAAGTGGTTCAAGGGTGCAGAGGTTTAGATTACTCATTTCTGTCAGGACAGAAACTACTAACAAGCACAGTGTGTCCTTGTGTCAACCCCTTCAAATGTCCCAAATAAGTCCCTAAAATGAAATATGAATAATATGAAATGACACATTTTTAGCAGATTAGTGATGCTGTAAATGATTAGAAAGTATACTGTCCCTCCTCTCACCCTGAGCGCTTGGCCAACATGACTAAAGCAAAATCCAGCTAAAGCAAAATCAACAGAAAATCATTTTAAAGACTGCCTACAGACCTGATTTCAATAACGCAATCTATAACATTTCTAAGCGATTTATTAAGATTTAGACTAAGAGACTGAATTGAAAAGGGACTGAAACCTGAAAAATAAAAATGTATATATTATTTTAAGATTATGTGTTTAATGGTTAGGCATCTAAAGACAAGCAAACTTTCTGAAATGGAATTACGTTTTCCAAACAGATTTTCCTTTGCTATATTCATAGTTTAAACCATTGTTTGTAATATTCTTCTCCATATCGTACCGGTTTTTTGTACAATTAACTAATACTGCACCTTTAAAAAGCTACGTACATATTCAAAAGTTGAGGAGGTGTTTGACCCGGAAATAGAAAAGATTGTGGCGGTTTAGAACCGGAACTGGCGCCATCAAAAGCGACGTTCAGTCGGCGTGCTGGCAGATCTGTTACCTCTTTAATTGTTCAGCTCTATTACAGAGGATAAATCAAAATGTAAGTTTATTTGTCCCTTTTTATTATCCACATTCAGAGATTTTGTCTTAACTGTAGCGGTGGCTAACACAAATTCTACAGAAGCTCTGTATGGTGTATTTAGCAACACCGCTAACTGTCCTAACTGTGTATTGTTAAACAATGAGTGAAGATTCAAATTGTATTCGTCGCATACAGCATCATATACCGATCAGATCATTTTAGTTAACAATTTGTAGATGTATTATATGGTTTATGTTTCGTTGAATTTTCGAGCAATTCATTCATACAGTCCTGCAAGTCATTGCCGCACGAATATCAATAAGTAGTTTCTCAGCAAATCTCGTTTTCTCTCTCTCTCTCCCTCTCCTGTCAGTGTTTAAACCCCTAATTATCTATATAATAATACTATAATACATATCAAACAAAAGTTTCGTATCAATTTTTAGCTGTCTGATATTCACCTCCATGTTCCTGTAGTTTATTTCAGAGTACTTATGTGAGCATAGTAGCTGTTTATCTTTCTGTCCATGGTGTGTGTGTGTGTGTGTGTGTGTATTTGAATTTGTGTTTAATTTGTGCTGTAGGAGTCTTTTAAACAAGCCAAAGTCAGAGATGACCCCTGAGGAGCTGCAGAAGCGTGAGGAGGAAGAGTTCAACACCGGGCCATTGTCTGTGCTCACGCAGTCCGTCAAGAACAACACACAGGTGCTCATCAACTGCCGTAACAACAAGAAGCTGCTGGGTCGAGTCAAAGCCTTTGACAGGTAATGAGAGCTTTCATAATCTTTCACTACTGAATACAGCACCCTGTGTTCACAAAGACTGTACTCACTGCCGTTGTAGAGAGGGTGTTGTAGTGGGCGTCATGGTCATGATTTTATATGTATATATTTATTTATTTTATTTTTTTTTTACTAACATTTCAAGTATGATTTACATGACCACCATATATGGTGGAAATAACCTGCTACCCACCTCACGATTACATTAGCATATGATGGATGAACAGTAATCAGAAGCTTCATGACTCTGCAGCAACAGCTTTCCATTAGTTATGATGTACTAAAGTAATAAAACAGTACAGCTAGCTTGAATGATTCCTCAGTCTGATGGTGCACATGGGCTGATGTTTTAAGTTGCACAGTTTTTAGTGCAGATGTTTTCCTTTTACTGTTTAGTTGTAAATACTATATGTAATTTAGATTATTAGAGGTAGTTGTATATAGTTTATATGACTAATATTATATTATACATATAATTATATGTTGACTAATTTGCTGACAAATCATCACGAAGGTTAGCACATTTAATTTAATCACATGAAAAATGGGTAACATGAAGCCATCATGTGGACTGGGAAGAACACTGAGGTACCAAATCCGAGGCAGAGGCATCACGAGCTGTCCAGCGATGCACCGAAACCCAGCTCGTACTCAGGCCAGTGCTCTTGTTCAGGAAGTAAAATAACTTGCATGCGTGTTTTAGTTGATGGTGACATCAGTTTCCACAGCACATGACTGACGAAATTGGTGAACAGAAGCATTATAGCACCA
>JAOTRN010000032.1:7756767-7769036 GCA_028566695.1 Bagroides melapterus
CTAATGGCCGCAGATTCCAACCTGGCTGCCGAGTTTCATGAGTTTTTGAGTATGTTAAGACCCCCAAAAGTGCCCGACGGTTTGAAAAAAAAAAATAATAAAAAAATAAAAAATAAATAATCCGACGAAAAACAAGAGGGCCCTTCGCACTGTAGTGCTTGGGCCCTAATGAATATTGAAGGTGTGTTTCTGAAATGTTAGGCTAAATGAGAGTGTAATAGACCCTTTGTTTTTTTTTTCCTCACTTCATGAAGGTTGGGAGGAAGTTCTGAAGATGCCAAAGAAGTGATGGCTCACAAGTTTTTCTCCTCCATCAACTGGCAGGATGTACTGCAGAAAAAGGTGAGGGGTAACAGAGATAAAAGCACAACAGGAAACATGTGAAGTGATTAGCTCGATTTGACAATGTTATGATGCATGGGAATGCCTAATGCCTTCCTGTTCCACAGACACAGGCTTTTAAGTTCTTTTGGGGATTTAGAATTTGAATGAAAGGATTTAAGCAGTTGTTTAGGGCTAAGCTACCAGTTGCTTGAATACACAGCAGGACTGTCAGCTTGATTTTAGCAGATTATGTAACTGGTTAAACTGGTTACCAGTAAATGATGGTTAACAGGTTTCTTTATGTTATTATAGCAACAAAAGACCAAACAAGTCACTGCTTGTCTCTCATCGCTAGCTTTAGGTCAACAGCAGCTACTAAAATGAGTAACAACCATATAAGTAGGAGGCTAGTAATAACAGAAGAGAGAGCGGTCACTTGTTACTTTCCGGTTCAACCTACCGTCTCTCCCTGCTCACAGCTGAGCTGTCAAGTATGGTTAAGTTCATAAACGTTGCACTTGCAGCTCAATTCAGACAGCAGGGACATAAGCATAATGTGTGTGATTTCTGGCAAACATAAAAGTAAACAAATCTGTTTTTTACCCAAATTATGGTTTTTATTGCTATAACATATTCTGAAACAGCAGCTTTCATAAAGCATCAATATATTTTACCAATAACATCTTTTTAATTTTGCCTGTCTTCTTCCTGTCTAAATGATGCTAGTCAACCTGCCAGCATGTTTTGGGAAGGTGGTGTGAAACCACAGATCTCTGAGGAAACCTGCACAAACACTGGGAGAACATATAAATGATATAATTGAAGATGTGTTGAGTGATGCTGGTCAGACTCTACAGTTTCCTCTCTTTAGAGTGCTAATGTCCCTAAAAATGGTAGTAAAGAGCCACTGTTCATAATGTGTGCCATTGGTCACTGTTGATTTGATTAGGTCTCTCATACATGTTTTCTGTCCATCATTTTAGCTCACCCCTCCTTTTAAGCCTCAGGTGACGTCAGAGACTGATACTCGCTATTTTGATGAGGAGTTCACTTTGCAGACCATCACTGTCACACCGCCTGACCAGTGTGAGTATAACAAATGTATGTGTTTGTGTTGTCTTGCTGCTAATTTGGTGCTTAGCATCTCACTTGATGATTCATGTTTGGGTCGTAACCCATTTTCCTCAGTTTACTGATAGCCGTCTGTGTTATCTTTAATATGATTGGTCACAAAAATAATCCCTACACTATTATCATTATTAAATATTTTATACAAGACAATTCATCTCCCTTTTCACCTTTCAGCCATTCTCTCCTCTGCTAAAAAAAACTCTTGTCTTAAAAGTCCTCCTCACTACTCCTGAGACTTTTTGACATTAAGAGCTCTTTTAAGGCTTTATGAATAACTTTTATCTTTACTAAGATCATCTCTTTAATTTTAATTTACTTAGAATTACGTCACTCTGAGCAACTCTTTGCATAAAGACTGGCCCTCAAAGTTATTTTATGGAGCAGACATTATACACTAGTACAGCTTGTCCTCTCTGACACAAACAAACCAGTAATAAGCAACAGTGACGTAGTGGAATTGTCTAGGAAACGTTATTTATCCATCAATAGCATGGAAAACCACGTGCTTGCAGCATTCAGATCAGCAGAAATAAATTGTGTTGCATCTTCTATTGTGCATTTCCTTTAAGCCCATTATACATTTTATGAAAACTTTAATATCCTTGATCACTTTACTTCAGAGGAGAGCAACAAAAAACATGTTTATCCAAAAATCCTTGCCCATGCACGACAAACTGCTGAAGCTGTGCTAGCAAAATGTGCAGAGTTTAAATTAAGAAAATGAAGCCTGTATATTACAGCTGCTTTACTCAACAAGAATTATGTTATCTGTTACTCCACAACACAAAGTACATGCAAATGTAGTTTCATTTACTTTCCATTTAGAATGAGCTTATTTTTATGAGGTTATTGGACCCACTTTTGCAAGCCTTAGAAAAAGTTCATCTACATGTCCCAAAACTAAATTGGATGAGGTGGCTGTACAGTTAACCACTATTTTATGCAAATAAGTGAATCTCTTTTTTTGTACAGCGTGTCATCTTCCATTAAATGCAAATTATTTTTGTATTTCTTAATAATAGTGATATTTCAGGATGTAGGCTATTTAAGTTAAATGGAATGTGTTTCTGTGTTTATTAAGCCTTGTTTTATTGCATATGGTTCTCTGTGCAGATGATAGCTTGGATGTGGAGGACTCGGATGCGCGAACACACTTCCCTCAGTTCTCTTACTCTGCCAGTGTACGGGAGTGAAGGGGAGACCTACACATACATATGCACACTCTCACCAGCAAACCAGATATCATTGCAACGCACACCTACACTCACACACTGTCTCACCAGCAACTTGGACACCATGCTAACACCCATACGTACACACACTGTTACCAGCAAACTGGAAACCGTTTACACACACACACACACACACACGCGCACACAACCTGTCTCTCACACACAACCTGTCACCAGCAAATCAAACACCTTGGCAACTTACTGCGATCAGCAGTCTGTTGACTAGCGGAGGCCTCATTAAGCTGTGCCTGATCCAGATTGGTCCTCCAGGCTGTCTGTTACACTACACACACACTATTCACACCTTTTAATAAAGTGAGTCAAAGACTCAGTGTTAAACACCTCAGAAACAGCATATACTGTATACACACACACTCTCTTGTATGCACGTTTTAACCAAGTTTAAAAAGTAGAACTTGAGATTGTTACAATTTTTAATACAAGAAAAAAATGCACGCAAGAAACCATCCTGCAGTGCAAGTGCCCTTTTTATGCATTCAGCCATTACTGTGGTGTTTCAGCAACACATACTGCTGATGGAGAGAAAGTGTGTGTGTGTGTGTGTGTGTGTGTGTGTGTGCGCGCGCGTGTGTGTGTGCGCGCGCGTGTGTGTTCTGAATGTACATCTTTGTGTGTTTGTGTTGATTTTGAATCTGTACAGGACCCATAATGTAGGGGGGGGGGGGGACTGGGATCGCATATATATGTACACACATACAGATACGTAGATGTGTAAAGGGAAAATAACAGCTCTGTGGATGAGTGTGTGTGTGGAGTGTGTTCACTTTCTGCACCTGTAAGGCTGTGTCATCACTGTGTAACCCAGGGGTCTGCTACAGAGGGCAGAATTCCATACAGTACAAGCACTGGGAAGATGTAGTCTTAGTATCATTGCTTAGAGACACCCGAGTCGTCACTTGGCAGGTGTCGCAGAGGAATCACTAAACCGTGCTGTGTAGGACTCTGCAGAACTCTGCACAGCTCTACGTGACCACACCCCAACTGCAGCCAGCCTCCTGCTGTAAAACACCCAGTCACTCAGCTGTACAATTCTGCAGGCTTTGATGTAAAGAGATTTTTATTAAATGAGAATTTGAAATGTGTCTCTCTTGCTCTTCTCGCTGTCTCTCTTTATGCTGGTTAATGATCTCAGTTAGGATGAGAGCTGATGGGAGTGAGGTGGAGTGAGTTTTATGTATTTTTTTGTTTTGTTTTTGCCATTTTCTGATTGTTTTCTGAACAGATCAGACATTTGACATTTTTGCTTTCGTTCCTCAAATCGTCCTGATGAGCTCAATATAAATATAATCTATTCCACCAGCTGACCTCTCTCATGTCCTTTGTGAGATACTGTACCTGTTTGTGAATGTGTGTAATTGTGTGTCTGTCATCTTACACAGTCTCTGAAGTGGAGTTAATGGTTGTGCAGACACTCACACTTCATAGGAAATGTGTGATGTGACATACACAGCTCCATAAGGACCAGGAGTTGACGGGACTGCTGCTGCCTGGGACTGATGCACTATATGACAAATAGTCTTGAAGGGCGAGTTTTTAAAAATGCTTGAGGTCTCCCAGACTGTTAGGAGGCAAACGCCCACTAATTTCTGTGCACACATGATGGTTAGTCAGGATTTATCTTGTGTGGGAGCCTCTTTAAAAAAGCCAAATACAATTTAAGGTTTATTTGTATGTTTTATATGAGCATTTACACTGTAAATTTGGTATGAAAATCCTTTATGTTCGTAACAATGTTTGCATCAAACTCCTGCTCCTAGCATAAGATGACTAGCTATTGTAAACCTTGACTAATCAGCTTCAGATCTGGACTTTTATATACCGATTACAATGTCAAATTTATTTCAATTACACACACACCTTTAGTTAGCATTAAATCCAGAAATTTAGAGAATTAAGGTCACTTGCTCAGTAAAGAAGAAATGGCACTGTAAATAAAGTGTGTTGTAATGGCTCAGATGGTGTGCGAGTCCTTTCCGTTTGCCTTTTATTTCTGTGAAATATTAGACGTAGACGGAAGCTCGCAATAGTTTGTCCTGGGCGGCGCTACATACAGGTGTGAACCGAGTTCACTGTGATCTGTGATCCTCTCTCTAACAATTCTCAGAGCTAGTTTGGGTGGCATATGTACTTAGTAAGAGTTCGCCACCTCTAAGTTAATAGAAAAAAGGTGATGCTATAATAGCAGAGTTGAAAGCAGCCACTATTCAGAGCTTCTTTAATGTCATTGCTTGTTTCATTAGCAGAAAGTTCACATTTTGACTGATTCCTGTCTGAAAACAAATGCAGCAGAAGACTAGTCCAATAAATATGTACAAGCAGGGCCTGAATGACCAATAGGTGACCATTCTGGTATGTATCAGTATATATGCAATGTGCTGTATTCTGCCTGGTAAGTCTGGAGAACTCAAATCCAGTCAGATGTTTTCTGTATTGACTTTGAAATTGTCTATCTTGATGCTGTTTGTACTCTGATGGGGTTCGAACTCATTTCTTTCCCTGCTCAACTGAGCATTGTAAAAAAAAAAAAAAATCATATTCATGACTTTTTACATGCAAATTTTGTATATATAAAACCTGTCTGTGACTTCCTTGACAGCATGAGTATTTACAGAAGTCATTGACAGGTGTGTATGTCCTTATGCAAATGGTTCAAAATTACAGGACAGTGTTTAATTAAAATACTGTCACTGTATGTCCAGGAATATATGGACACCTGAGTATTGAAAATCCAATTCCAAAACCATGGCAAAATATTAATATTTATAGTCAGGTCTTCTTCAGCGATCATCAAAGACTTAGTGTTGAAATTACCCTGAAGAGTTCCTGAGGAGCTCTTGGTTACATAATTCCTCTCAACTGTTAGTATAAACTGTTGTAGAAAGAACATTATTTAATTTTAACTTTGTTTACTGTCCAGTGTCACACACATAAGGATGAGGTTCCCTTCTGAGCCTTGTTCCTCTCAAGGTTTCCTCCTCATATCATCTCAGGGTGTTTTTCCATGCCACTGTCACCTCCAGCTTGCTCATAGGGACAGATGTTCGATATACTGTATATAGTAAGTTAATTTTAAACTGTCAATTTTTTTATTCTGCTTCTATACTTCTAAAGCTGCTTTGAGACCTAAACTGATAAAAATGCTAAACAAATAAACTGAATTGAGTTAATATCGAGTCGTTTCCACTCTGCTGTAGCAGCCTCCACTCTTTTGAGAAGGCTTTCCACTACATATTGGATTATGGTTGGGGGATTTGTGCCCATCCAACCAGAAGAGCACCGAAAGGGTGCTTATACACTAAGAAGACCTGGAGAAAATATGGGGTTCATTGGAGTTGAGGTCCTGATTCTGTGCAGGCCACTTGAGATCTTACCTTGTGGACCTCGTTTTTGTGCACAGGACATTATCATGTTGGAACAGGTTTGGGGCTCTTAATTCCAGTGAAGGCAAATCTTAAACATACAGCATACAAGCACATTATAGACCATTATGTGAGTTCAGATTTGTGGCAATGGCTTTGGGACAGTGTGTATACACTTCGTATGACGGTGTACTAGCTCAAAGATGGACATTGGAGGTCCCCATGCCTCAGAGGTCATAATTATTTATATGGGATATTAAAACTGTACCTATTTTCTGAAGATTTAGTTGGCCACAGTGCTGTACATTTTGTGTGAGAGTAGCAGTTACAATTTTTATTTCCTGTAGAGTGTTAGGAAGTTTGACATTATGTAAAGCAATAAATAAATAATAAATATGATGTTATTTGTCCTGATATGTTGATTTATTTTTTTAAACAACCTGTGTAATCTTTAACGAGTCTAAAGATTCATGTAGTAAAAACATGTAGTACACTTACAATAAAATAATTCTAATAATCAGAATTGGAAAATCATTACAATTTCTACACACGACCACATTGGGGTCCACTTCTCTCAACCAAGAACAGAAATCTGAGGCTATGGGCAGACTCACTAGAAAAATGGGACAGTTGAAGCTGATCCTCCACAAGGTTTGAGGTGTTGTGCATTCTGAGATGCTTTTCCATTCAATTTCAATTCAATTTCAATTCAATTCGTTTCAATTTGTATAGCACTTTTAACAATGGACATTGTCTCAAAGCAGCTTTACAGAACGTAATAAAGTTTAACAAAATATTATGAAATTATACAAAAATCATTCACATTCACAATTGTAAATATTTCTTATTTGAGTTACTAGAGACTTCCTGTCACCTTCCTGTCCAGACCAGCCTAGTCATTCCCCTCTGGTCTCTCTTATTAACAAGGTGTTTCAGCTTGCACACCATCCACACAGCGCATGCTCTATTTTATTATGCCATGCAATACTTTTCTTCTTGTTCTTATTCTGAGAACTTTATTAGAACCCCCATCACCCCCCTTTTAAAGTCAGAAACTCTATACATAACGACCCATAACTAAATTCGCTCTGAATGTGAATCTAATAACGATGAGATTAATGTGGAATCTCTGCAGGTGAAGCTTCACCCGAGTTTGGGCTGCTACTGATGCTAATTAGACCATTCCAGAAAAAACTTTAAATACTTCATTTCTCTTTCCGCCTCCTGAACCTACGACAGATTTTATTTTGAAACGTTGGGTGTCGCAGTGCACTAGGACCGCCCGTCCTTAATTACTCCCTCACGTGCGCTAATTAACTTGCAGTGGATTTGGCAGGTGCGTTTGAGCAGGTAGCTGCAGGTTCTTGGTGAGCGCGTGTCCGGTTGCGTCATGGCCCGAACCGGATTTTGTGATTCCAGGGCGCTGCTGGACCGCAAAGTAAAACACGCACTTGAGATAAACCAGAGTGTAAGTGCGATTTTGAACTAAATTACAAAAAAAAATTTTTTATTTCTACAGACAGATGAAGCCCGATTTCCTTTGCGCGCGTGGGCAAACGCATGCTCTGTGCGGGAGAGCGGGGTGCTGAGTGTGGGAGAAGAAGAGAAGCAGCAACACGAAGCAGATATAACAGAACACAGATGGGTAAATGCGCTATATCTCTGTTCTAGCTAGAATGTGAGGGGGTTCAACACTACTGACATGCGCGCACACGCTCCTGTTAAGGTGTTCTCTGTAATTCTGTTATTTTTAAATGAATGCTATTCAAACCTGTTGAGCGCACCCGAAAAGGAACTAACTGCAATTGGCCTAATTATATTTGGTGTGCACAGACGTGGGCTGGAAATGGACGTGCTTCTCATTCTGCATATGTTAGCATTAATTAGATCTCAGACTACTTGTTTGTTCCATCTTTCTTTTACCGTAGTTTAAAATATAGTGATTATAAATGTATAAAAAATACCAAAACAAGTGAACTTGACCTAGAAATTGTGCAGCTCTTGAATATATCAAAGTTGCAAGATTTTTAAAATCTAAATGTAAGCAGATTTGTAATATTGACCATGCTAAGTCCTTTGTATAAGGTCAGATTTAATTTTATTTAAACCTTTGGGTTAAAATATAAAAAGATGTACAGCAACTCAAGTTCTTCAATCTACAAAGCACAATAAGAAGTAGACAGACTATTTTCTTATTTTCAAAAAGCAAGTGCAAGTCCAACATTTGTGCTGTTCTTCCTCTCAGAATCCCTTAGCACCTGTTGAGCTTACATAATTGAAATTAAGGTGGATTTACTTACATGTTTTAATGTAATTGTGAGTTTTAACTAGCTGTTACACTAGGGTTTGGCCGGTCAAGCTGACATTAACAGCATAGGCTCAAAATATTACATCAGGAGGCTGATGTACTTGACTTATGCTATAGGCTAATTATATAGTGATTATTATTTTATTACTATTTTTTTTATAGATTAGAATAACCCTGTAATAGTTTAGAATTAATTGAGATTACAGTAATCCATATACAGTACAATCCAAATACAGTAATTGTACAGTAACTAGCCTGATGAATCAATCTAGAATAGGTCCATTTTATAGAATTGCAAAAATATAATGGGTAAAAAGTTATGCCCTGTACCACCTTTCCAGTTTGCTGTTTTGTATTGTGCAGGTCCAGCAGTTACCGTTATTTGCAGAAGATGGAATCATTATGGAGTTTGCTCAGGAGAGCGGATCAGGTCTGAGGCACCAACAAGTCATCTATCTCTTAATTCTTGACTAAATAGACTTTACTCCCCACAGTGAGCTCTGTCCACCATGGTCAGTACTGCCTTTAGAAGTATTCCTTGGTGTCCCTGCCAGTTGCTGATGGACTTAAAGGTCCTTTATTTATATTACTACAAAGTTCTAGATGTCTGAAAATGTTCAGGAAAATAGTTCAAGAATGTTTTCAGACCTCTAAAGCTTTCAAAGTGTTTAACACTACAAAGTGTTTAACAACACACGTGTACATCATTGGGTACATTTCCAGATACAAATATCTTGATCTCACACAGTTTCAGTGGAATAATTACCATTTTCTATACTTTTAGGGTAGAATCAATTGTGACATTGCATTATACTTAGGACCAAAAGTAAAGAAAGTTGCATAGTGTTTTTAATAATGAAGGACTTAATCTGGAATGGGGTTTTCAAAAAGCACATGTGACATGTCCTCAACTTGTGACTCACTTGTAGATCATGGCAGAAAGGTTGGCTGGTGTTAAATGAAAATGGATGCCTGGGAGCAGTGTTCCTTGAAACTGAATTATGAATCATTTTTAAGACCCCAAAGTTGATTATTTTTCTTCTAACAGCATGTCCTTGACTGTTATTCCTCTTTGTTTACTGGTTTATAGACAACAGTCATAAGACATTCCTCCATCTGTCTTTAAATGATTACTAAATACAAGTAGTTTGTCTTGTCTTCAAGAAATCCCAAAGTCCTGAAGATTGTTTATTTACATTGATGCTAGAAGTCCTGCCAGAGCTGTGCTGTTTTGGAACAGTTAATGAACTAACCAGTCGTATACAAGAATTTAATCGCTGTAACTGTTTTAGTGATTTTTGGAGTCAATTTTTTTTTTTTTTTTTTTTTTTCCCTAATGTTATTTTAATAGAAGTTGTTGTTGTTTGCACTTAGTGATGGTGTGTGTATTATTTGTTCCTGAAGTGGAGCGTTATGAGGAGGAGGCTGTGCTGAATCACCTGCATGGTCTGCAGCTTGCACCGACTCTAAGAGATCTAGTTCCTGAGCTGGTGCACAGAGAGATAGAAGGGGCAATGAGCAAACTTGGGCTGCTGTATGACCGCACATACACATGGGATATTTTTTCTGACATGATGGTAACGCTGAACACTTCACTGCTTTCTTTCAGAGTAACATTTCTGTTGAATTTTAACCATCATCTGTCTATTTTAGAAGAGTCAGCAGCATGTGGCTCTGTTGAGCAGCGAACTGCCAAAGCCTTTTACAGAAACAACCTGTGCCATTTTGGTGGACTGGCTCATTCAGGTTCATGTAAGCAACAATGCTACCTCATTGAGCTAGTGATTTCTATTCTGATTCAGTGTGAGGAATTGCAGTGCCACCTTTCTCCATCACCACACAGGAAGCGTTTAACTTCTCAGAGGAGACGCTGTATTTAGCAGTGCACCTGCTGAACCGTGTGCTCCGGCAGATCAAAATCTCCATCTCCAATTTACAGCTGGTTGGTGTCGTCTGTCTGTTTCTCGCCGCAAAGAAAGAGGAATGTCTGCTGCCAGAGGTAACGGCCAAATAACGGACATCAAATAAAGCATTATATTAAAAATGCCCATAATGATGGATTGTAGCGTTTTGTTTAGTAGAAGGAAGCACAGGCTGCTTGTACACTGAAGGACCGGCAATGTGTGTGTGTGTGTCAGGTATCTGAGCTGTGCTACCTAATGGCGAACACTTACAGTAAGAAGCAGTTGTTGCGGATGGAGCGCAGGGTTTTGTGCACACTGAAGTTTGAACTGTCTCACACTCCACCTATTCACTTCCTGCTGCTTTCAGCCTACATTGCACGCTGCAGTGAGAAGGTACACACACACTTTTACATTGATTTAATAGATTCAGTTTAATGTTACTCAAACAGCACAGCAGTTTACATGCTGTGTAACTTGTAGGTGATCTGCATGGCACGGTATCTGTTGGAGCTCTCTCTCCTCGAAGCGAAGTGTGTGTGCTTTTTCCCGGTTCAGCTTGCTGCTGCTGCTCTGCGTCTGGCCCGGCATCTAATTCAGGAGCCACACACCCCTGAAAGTGAGGCAGCCTGGTGTATCGCATCTACTATATACCTGGGCAGGTATTTAAGAACTCTCATTCATGAACACCTTAAATGTTACTCTACATGCTACTGTAAACATTAATGTAAAATTAAACACATATCTTGTGCTCTTCACTGACGATCATACTGTTGTTCAGGCCAGTTTATTATGACATCATTCCAAGCTCTTTCAAATTTTTTTTTTTTTTTTGTGGTCATTACACGGTGATTAACTGTTCAAGTGAAATCCAGCGAATTTTTTTTATTACTGTGTGCAGTGAGGCAACACTCTTTACAATTATGCACATCATGGCAACTGCTGCAGCACAAGCTCACAACCAAGAAACTCGAGCGACATTTGTCAAATTCTCTACAAAGGAGACGCTGTATGTGAGTCTGCACCCTGCCCTGAAGAGTGCTCCCTGCCTACTGAGCCTACACACGTGATATTACAGTATTAACAGAAAAAAAAATAGTGTCTAACTGAATGTTTATCTGTATCACTTTTAGGTCATGTCCAAATTGTCAAAAAAAGTTTATTTTTTTGTATCCATTTTAAAAATTAGAATTAAAAGTGTTTGTGTGAATATTAATATATTGAAAATTGAAGCTTCCTATTGGAGGTCCATTCCTGTGGCTTGTTTCGGTATTTTATTTGTGGGGGAGAAAATAAAAACTGCAAAAATATAAATAAAAACGCATGATATTTTTATTCAGTGTAAATACGTTAGTCTCTGTGCCTTTAATTGTTAATTAGAAACTTGTATGCTATATACTGAAATGTTTGGAGAGCTGAACTTCATGTCCAAATGTGGCTCATCCTGAAACTGATGCTGCAAAGTATGAAGCACACAATTATATAGAAAGCCATAGAATGCTAAAGTAAATATTAAGATTTTCCTTTACTAGAACCTGACATCAGTGACTGATCTCACTAATACTCATGTAGTGGAATGGGGCAAAAAAGACTTGCACAAAGTTCTTTCAGACCTCCTACTTCAATTCTGATGTTCTACCCTGGTTAGAGTTTTGTCTCCTGGTGTGTACTCGGCCGAGGATTGATCTGCAGGGGCAGCTGTTGGCTCATGGGTTTGCTGTGGATGGGGCCATCAGGTGACCGTCATACCTTCTGTGGACTACCGCTGCGTAAGGTCGGGTCTTCATCGGCGATCGGTTGAAGACTTTGGCAGGGAGGAATTAGCGTTGGATATGTCAAGGTCAAGGTTTCTTCCTCGTATGATCTCGGAGTTTTTCCAGAAAACATTTTAGACTGGAGTGCTATAAAATATATATACACACAGTACTGTGCAAAAGTCTTAGGCACCATATTATCTGTAGTACAAATTTTGTTCTATAAGTTTATGATGTCT
>JAOTRN010000032.1:7821326-7826326 GCA_028566695.1 Bagroides melapterus
ATTGTGTTGTTGATTCCACGGCAGTTAGTTCAAAACCCCATTTTTATATCTTAAGGTAATTATAGTCAGTTATAATTGTACTTAAATATTTAAATCTTGAGCTAACTTCGCTACATATTATTTATGGTAGAGAATGCAAAATTAATTCGAACTCTGTATCTTGAACCAATTTCATTACATTTATTGGTGGAGAATGAAATAGATGTTCGAAACCTGTACCTTTGAGCTTTAAATTCGCTACACCTTCATGTCTGTCACATTTTGGCTCTCCCTTTTAGTTATGCTGTCATGGCTAATCTTGCCAGAGTCCCTGCTTGCATGTTGCACATAATGTACTTTGTCTTTTACCCTTATGTATTACAGTCCTATATACAATTCCATACATTCCACTCCTGAGCTCCCACTATTCTGACCACTTCTTTCCAGACCTACCTGATCTATAATGACACCCTACCCCTGGTTGGAGTTTTATCACTTGCTGCTGGGGATAGATCTGCATGGATAGCCCATGATCTATTGGACTGCTGTGTATGGAACCATTTATAGACTGTCACATTGTGTTTGAATAGCCATTGCATTGATCAGCTTTGTGCTCGAGTCTTCAGCAGTAAACATTTGAAGACTTCAGCAGGAAGGAATTATTGTTGTTTATAATTAACTCAGAAATTACCTGGCCTTATAATTCCTCATGAGCTCTTGGTTGCACAATTACACTCGACCTTTGGGTCACATCATGACTGATGGCAGCATATTCTTTCATAATCAATGCTTGGAGTTTGTTAGAATTTGGGGGTTTTGTGGAATTGCGACAACAAAAGCAAAAGCCATGATTCTTCGGTATAAGTGTTATATAAAGATTTTCTTACATATGTCGATATACTTGAAGATTTTAGAAATATATCATGTGCATATTTAATGAGAGTAATGTCAGAATTCAAAATATCCAATTATATCTGAATTCATTATACATACAGTTTCTAATAGCTCTTATTTTGCCTATATATTTTACTTATAAGGCTATTATAATTATAAGGCTAGATTTTTGTTGTTAATCAACTGAATGTTTAATAATACAAAAATTGCCTTAATTTATGGCCCTTAAATGTCTCACAAAAATACTGATGAGACCAGGCAAAATTTAAATGAAGCTTTCAGTAAACATCAGTTGACTGCATTGTTTTTTTGTTTAGTTTAGTTTTGTTTTTCATATTGTCCATATCACAGGAATGGTATGCAATGGTACTTCCATGCTTTGGGAACAGTCTACAGCCTGTCTATTATGATAATAGTGGTATCAACAAAACATTGCTCTAGTAATAAATTATCTATCTACATATTTACTTTGAGCTTTTCCTGTCTCAGCACAAATGTTTCAGCTAGGTACTTGTTTACAGATCAATAGAACTCTTGCTGTAACATGACCAAGTATATGGGACATCACAAGCCAAATATTTCTGCAATCAAACAACAGTGTGTCAACAAGGCAACAAAGAAATATAGCTGATGGGTCAAAAAAGCAGTTATATCAGTTTATTTAATAAAATGAAACATTTTAAAACCATGATCTATTTAATACATGCCTGTTCTTTTATTTAAGTTAGTGGTCATTGGTGTGCAGTGCTTAACATTTTGGGATGGTAAAACTTTCTTAAAACTGTATTAATACAGGAAATTACCACATTTTTCCCACTCTGTTTAATCTGTGTAGGAATGAACTCACCTCATGAGCTGTCAAGAAGGTGTTCCTCTGAAGTGCTTCTGAACCAGTTTCCTTTTCATCGTTTACATTCTCATGATGCATCATAGAAGCTTGGGAAATATCTTTCATATAATTTGTAGTAATCCCATGAATGTGATTATCCAAATTCAGACTTTCCATTTTGTTTTTTATATGTAATGAGGGTTTGTCCTGGAAAAAGTCATTTACATAAAGGGCTCCAAATTGATTTTGCTGATCTCCTGACACAGGTGCAAGCTGATCTGGCATGGTATCACAGACACCTGATGTTGTTTCATGTTGTGGCTGTGTTTGTGGGAGATGGCAATATGCTTCTGTATTAACAGCCAAAATTTCCTTTTCAACATTTTTTTCAATGGTGTCTGTGGTCTCAGGTGATTTTTTATTCTTGCCAAAGAATATGTCCTTTAGGGAATGAAACACTGAGCTGAGTGCAGACTTGTGCTGATACTCTGGTTCTTTGTAAATAGGCATCTTTTCTTCAGAAAGAACTGCAGGTCTATGTTCAGGCTCAAGTTGTTTAAAATTTAGATCTTTTTCCAATGACCTTTCTTCTTCTACTTTCCAACTATTTTCCCACTCTTGATGCTTTCCTTTAACTTTCAGATTTTCTCTCTCTGTATCCACGTTCTTCTCTCTTTCCCTTTCTTGAATGGTGCCCACTTTATTACTTGTTATCTCCTGCAACTGAAGTGTAGTCTTTTGGTGTTCTTCACACAGCTTTAATTGCAAGGACTCTACCAAGATTTTTGCCAAGCTCATTCCCTCATGTGTATCCTTCCCTCCAACTACACCTTGGCTAGACTGAGTGGTAAAAGCTTCATCAAATCCATTGGATATTGTCATATTATTTGTGCTTTCTTTTTCTTTGGTGAAAGGAGTGGTGCCACCAGTTTCTGCCTTCTCAGAACCATAGATAAGCTGTTGATTGTCATTCTTTTGACTGTTATCTGGGCTCATATGCTGACTGTTATTTTCTTGACTGCTATCAGATCTCATTGGGTATATGTTAACTTTCACTGACATTTTGTTCAACTCCTCTTTAGGAGCATTTGGCTGCTCCTCAGTTATTTCCTCCCCTTTAGCTTCATTATCCTCTCCAACCTGGACAGATTGATGTAATAGACCATCAAACCACCTGACTTTGTTCTGGCTACTGCTCAGGTGTTCCTGGTGAATGCTCTCTTTCTCTTGGCAGTAACTGTGTTCAAACTCTCTTCGTTTTAGCTCAGCCTTATGCTTGAGTTTGGCAAAGAATCTCTGGTGGATTTTGTATTCACTCATGGTGCCCACCTCTAATACCCCAGAACAAGACACAATACCCTTGCTGTTCCTGGCTGAGACCTGATAGATGGCTGCATCATCCACTGTGCAACTAAAAAGAAATTGACAATTACTAGATAGTCATTAAGCAACATTTATCTACCAAGATTTGGAATTATGTCAAGCCACTGAACAAAATCCAGTTAAATTAATAAGTATGTTTGAAACAGTTAAGGTATCAAACAATGCAAAGGTATTTGATTAGTCATTTTGAATAAGAAATATGTTATGCAAGTATTGCCATTTTCCAGAAAATTAGAGAAAGTCAGTTCTGCTCAACATACTTGTAGATATGAAGCGTATGGATTTTGCCATTGCGAAAAATTTCATATTTGGGAAGACCACAATATCTGTCTAATTCCATATCATCTTTATACCAAGTCAGTTCAGGAACTGGGTAGCCTATGAATAGAAAAAAATCGAACAAATTGTTTCATGAAGACTTAAATGTAAAATGCAAATGCTGTTTTTTTAGTTTTTTGTTTGTTTGAAAGAACATACAGTGTAATTAATATTTATGTAGTAGAGTTTAGTAGAATCTTGAACAATTTAAAACCTTATTAAACCACAACAATGTGAACTAATAAGAAGGAAACTTCAGATTGGTTTGTTTATTAGTTTTACCATGTCTGTTAATTTTGCAGCATAAACTGTAATAGATTAGGGTGGTTATTCTTATTTTTTTTAACATTGACAATTCAGTCCTTATCATTCTGTTTATTATCCTAAAGTACAGCAAATAGTAGTAAATACAGTAGATACAAAATTGCAACTTGTAAAGCATATTCATATTAATGATTTTGAAATTAATGAACCTCAGAATGATAATAAAAAAACACTACATACTACTACTACAGCATATCACAAATGGGTAAGAAAATATTTATTGCTGTTAAGGTTATAGATGTAGAGTACAATGAATTTTGTTTCTCCACATACAGTACCTTGAGAATGTATGCATCCCTAGTGATAACATCATATTTTCCATTTTGTGACATAACATTTAAGGATACTAGAATGTACTTTTTTCTGCTCATTTTAAATGATTCAATTCTTTACAGAAATAACAATAGGTGCATTATTTAGATGTCCTCAGAATTATTTTAAAATTAAAAAAACTTAACATTTTACTGTTTGATAAGTATTCAACCCATTTTCTTTTATCAGTTCAAACTGGGAATAATATATAATTGGGTGTTCAAATCAGATGTGATACAGACGGTACAACTGTGTTAATTTCAAATGTACCTTTGTTAGTGTTTGCATACAGAATAGTCCTACTGTCATGAGGACTAAATTAGTGCCCATGAAGCTTCAAGATGAATTTGTTAAGAGGGCTAGAGCAAAAAAAAACATCAGTAAAGTTCTCAACTTTATTAGGAACACAATAAAATCCATTATAAACATATGTATGGAATAACAAAAATGTGGCAGAACAAACACTGCTGAGATTAACCCTTGCTTTCAAATTGAGTGCACATTCAACTTAGAGTAATAATTGCAGGAATAAGTATTAACTCTTGTAGTGAACACTTAATTTAACCTGTGTTTAGCTTGGCAAACAATTTTGTGACATCCAAATAATTTTTTGTAGACAGTTACTTTTAACGGAGCAAAAACAATCAATAATAATAATAATAATAATAATAATAATAATAATAATAATAATAATAATAATAATATTAATGAGGAGGAGGAGGAGGAGGAGGAGGATTAGAATAGTAATTCTAATATACTTAAATTTGATACTGCACCTCAAGAAATTTTCACGAGTTATACTTGCTAGAGGCACTTTATCCTAGCATGCCCATATTCTTAGAGAGGGTCTCACAGGGTCAAGTGTAGTATGATTGGAACCATTTGAATAGCAGATCATAGTCTTAAACTTTTATCAACCTCTTAGCCACATTTGTTTATGATTAGACTTCTTTGATTTTGA
>JAOTRN010000032.1:7831326-7833576 GCA_028566695.1 Bagroides melapterus
CCAATGCATTTTTTTTTCTTTTTGAGAGCCTCAATATGGCCTTGAAATCTTGTGGACTAAACCAAACCCTGGAGTTCCACTACTTCAATCTGTAGACCTTTAAGTGATAGGGTGATATCTTTAGTCACATTGTGAGCATACTGCTGACAAAATATTTGAATGTGCACTTTTGCCACATCCCACCAATCCTGCACTGATGTAAAAGCTGGCTTCTGAAGCCTAAAAGTGTCCCAAAAGAAAATAAAACTTAAACATTATTCTTCTTAAAAGTGCACTGTACCCTAAAATGATCTGAAAAACCCACAGGATAAATAACACAGGACCTAAACACATTCAGATGATGTGTAAAATCGGTCAAGCCTTGCTAGTGAGAGGAGGTTCTTCTTACAATAGGACCAGCTATATTGTCTCTCTATTTCATGGAAATTCCACTATACATCCCTCAGATCATGTGTTGCTATTAACTCACACAGGCATTTGGGAGAAGCAGCATGAGGTTCTAAATGGTTCTTATCTAAAACGTCTGCAATGCAGTTAAAATCTTCACCAATGATTAAAACTTCAGGAACCAATGACAGTGCTTAAAATATTTAAGAACACCATTCTCTCGACACTTTTGGTGGGAGGATACACACAGATAAAAACAAACACCTCATTCACATAAGACACTCGCACTTTTAAAAGCCTGCCTTTTACAACTTCTTCAACAACATAAGACTGTGGACTAAATGTCTGTGAAAATAAAAGAGCAACACTGCCACTGAGAAGTATTGTGACTTAAAAACACATGTCCGTTCCAATCACTTGCTCAGTCCGAGGAGTTCCCAGGGTCGCTATGCGTTTCCTGCAGGAAGGCAACATCTGCATGCTTTTGTCTCACCAGCTCATACACTGTTGCTCTCTTTCTGTGGTCCCTAGCACCATTAATGTTAAGGGTTACAGCAGTGATAGCACTTATTATTAAATAATAAAATATCACCCACAAAGCACAATTAAAATGGATTTAGTGTTACAGAGCTAAGCAATGTACAAAGAACCTTCATTGTTTGTTTTCAGTTTGGCCAATATGGCCTTCAGACGATAAATCTCAGTTTTTACAAACACTCAACATCGCATTAACTTTTTAATGTTTTGAATGAACTGCTCAGTGTCTGGGAATTATGTTCAACGCTCACTGACCTTTTGCCCTTGGTGTTTTTTAGGAAAAACACTGAAAGTTGTGCTGCTGTGTAGACAATCTCCCTTTCGTCTGATTGTGAACACTGACCAACTAGAGTCTGCTCTCCAGTCCCTCCACCTGGTTTATCTGAAAATGGGTCTCAGATGTCATTTCTCCCATCTCTGTATTAATTTGTTCAGGAACAGACACTCCTGCTTTGTCCCCCCGGGTTTCGCCACAGCAGCACCAGGGTTGCCTCCGCTGAGCCCTGTCTCAGCTGCAGGGGGAACGGTCACAACAGGATCCAGCATAGAGGATGCAGTTGCTAGGGGTTTAAACGCAGGACAGTCAGCTGTAACAGACTCAGCCGCTGGAGAAACCAATACAGATGGCCCATCTTCCTCTGTATCACCATTGTGAACATTTGGCCCAGTCTGCTCAGCCTGCTTGTCTGTCACTCCATCTGCTTTAACCTTCTCTGGACATGCACAAACCAAGTGTCCTGGTTTACCACAGTTAAAACATTTCATGCCAGAGTCGGTAGTGACAAAAACAATATAGTCAAACCCATCCACGCTAAATTTCATGGCTAAGTTTAACTCATTGTTCACCATATAAACCAGTCTCCAAAAGGAAATTATCTTTGAGTTTCTTAACTCGGGTGCTTTACTGCCCATGTGGATTTTTCTTATAGGGGTAAACATTTTGCCATAGCGGGAGAGCTCTTTAGCAATAGTCTCATTTTTCAAGAAAGGAGGAACTTTGGACAAAATAATTTCTTAGATGGAGTATTGAGAGGAAGCACTGTTATCAGAGTCATTAATTACTACTTTCTGGTTTACAATTTCATTCACTTGGTACACAGAGTTAAAAAAATTACAATTGTACTGTTCATTTGGGAAGCCGCTAGAATGTTGCTGTACTCAACTGACTTGCCTTCTGCTAACACACACTCCTCCATGCTAACATTGCATGCAAACCTCACTCCATACTGGAGTGTGAGAGACTTGTACATGTAAGGAAAAACAGGTTCTATGCCTTGAAGATTCCTTCTTTAGTACAAGAGTTAAACCAGTCTGCTCTAATGTCTA
>JAOTRN010000032.1:7833676-7847581 GCA_028566695.1 Bagroides melapterus
TGTAGTCACAAGTCCTCAGAAACAGCTGGAGTGTCTTCATGGCAGTGTGGAAGTGTCCCATTTCGCCAATCATCAACGACTGCGACTCTAGGTCAGGCCATTGCTTTCATCAATTTTTCAGATTCCTTTGTATGTGGAGATCTGTTGCTTGGCAGCACCATCATTTTTACTGGGTTTCCTGTGCTGCATCTTTCAATGGTCAATTCTGGTGCCGAGAGTATCACATAGTACCCTGTTTGTCATGCACTAGTTGTCATAAAGGCTCGAGTTGTTAGTAGTGCATGCAGCACATGTGATGTGAATAGGGTCACTGGATGCCCTTATTGTGATGCTTTATGGTATGCAAACACGGCTGCTGATATTACACAGTAACTCAGTAGCATGTCCTTCTCAATATTGTCTAGTGCTGTGCTAATGTAGGCAATTGTTTGTTTCCCCATGCCTTGTTGATGTTGCATCAGACAGCGGGCACAAATCCATCTCTGTCTGACATATACAGGTGAAATTGTTTGCTATAATCTGGACTAGCCAGCACTGGGGCTGAGGCTAGTATGCTTTTCAAGATTTCAAATGTTGCCTGTGCCTCTGTCATCCATTTTAATTGTATGTTAGGCTTAGACTGATCTGATCTCTTTATCATGCCTGAGTGATTGTGCTTTTAATGCCAAGTCATATCAAAGGTCATATAACCCTGCCATGCCCAGGAATGACAGTATCTGTCATATAGTCTGAGATTGTGGTGCTTCTCAAATAGCTTTCACATGAACCAGTAGAAGTTGGCAGAACTTTTATTTGCTTACCTTGTGCCCTATCTAAGCCAAGTAACATTAGTGAATCCCGCAAACACTGTTCCCTCATTTGACTAAAAATCAATAAATTGTCGACATATCGGATCATCCGGCTTCCAATATGAATTGGATCAACTGGTTTCCAATATGAAATTCCCTCTTCATTGTACAGTTTAATCTTTTCCACTTTTACTGGATCAGGCTTTGTCATATATACTTGCCTCAGATCCTCCCATATGGTGTTTCTCCAAGGCTCCAGGGCTGTTGCATCTCATCGTGGGTCATCCTTTGAGCCGAACTTTGTCAAGTATCTCGGTCACCCTTGCCTTCCCCATGGTCTGACATAGGATCACCTTTACATACTTGAATTTCTTGATCCACTTCTCGGCTCCCCCGCACACACTTGGCAGTCGGCTTATCAGTCCAGTCACATCCATGAAGGTCCATGGCAAATAATTTGCCCCTTCCCTTCACCATCAGTGGGCACAGCTTCCTCTGAAAATTCCTCTGCTTCTTCTTCATTTTCCTCCTCTTCATGCCCGTTGGATTCCCTTCTTTGAATTTGTACATACACTTGAAGCTGAAGGAGCGCCATCAAACTGAGAACTAATTCTTCCATTTTTTTTAAATATAATTAGTTTATACTAGAACGTTTTCCTTCCTATGAAAACATGTTGTCAATTACATCCTAAATTATACTCACTTGAAACACTTTATCACTCATTTTATTTGTTTTCCTGAGCATCTGCTTCTAGCTTGCTAGCCCGTTAACATCACTAGCTGCTAGCCCGGTTACCGCTAGGTGTTTACACCCTCTCACTCCAATTTTTCTTGTTATACTTGCCCTAAACCACTATGCTGCTTGTGTTTATGCCTTTGTGTGCAGTGGAGGACAAGTTTGACTTGGGAGCAGAAAGCCACGCTGTCCAGGTAAATTCACAGCGCAAAAATAATACTCTCTGCCCAGGCCCAGCACACCTATGAAGCAACCAGCCCAGATGTAGTTCACTCTGGTGCCAGGTCACCACAGATCCAGTGGAAGACATGAGCCTGGACCCTGGGCAAGGACCTCTCCCCCTCCACTGCCACCGGTCTTCAAGATCTCCACCCAGAACTACTTTGCAAGATGGAACACGAGCCGGTGATCATCTTGCGGCGATCCTGTGCTATTGCCTAAGGTGCGCACTTGCTGTTTTCCTTGTGCTCATGTTCTTGATGTCGCTATACAGGTACCTGGGATCCTGAGCAAGAACTCCAGAGTTGTTGTCCTTCATGTCGGCACGAATGACACCAGCCTGACGACAGTCAGAGATCCTGAAGAGGGTTCACAGCACATCGCCCACAACAAGGATCATCATGTCTGGACTGCTGATGTACCAGAATTTACTGTTTATTGACAACTGGAATGTTTTCTGGGAGTGTCCTAGGCTATTCTGTGCTAATGGCCTGCACCCCAGTGGAAGTCCTCTCGGACAACATCTCCAGGATTCTGGACACTGTCTGACTGGTAAGTACAAATTCAAATCACAATTATGATAGTTATCATTCACCTTATCATCATACTGATACAAATTCACAAATAGCTCATCCTATAGGAACTGTGTCTGTTCCCCAAGTAGTGAGATCAAAGAGTAAATCTCTAAATAACCTTACTACAATTAAAGCTGAAAGGTGCGAATTAAATGAACAAAAAACATTTTCTCCTTCTTCCTGGGCTTCTGAACATTAAATCCCTTACACCCAAAGTACTTATTGTAAATGGAATTATATCAGAAAATAGCCTTACTGCACTGTGTCTTACTCAAACTTGGCTTACAGCAAATGATTAAATTGGTCTAAATGAATCTACCCAGTCAGGATATATTTATAAGCATGAGCCTTTTCAGGCTGGTCATTGAGGTGGTGTTGCCATTATCTTTAATGAGTTTCTTACTGTTACTCAGAGAACCAGCTCCAGGTTTATTTCCTTTGGAGTGTTGTTCTTAATGTTGCACTCAGACCTACAAAAGAAAAAATGATAAAGCACTGATTGTAGCAGATTTTAACATTCACATTGGCAATACAAACAATGCTCTAGAACTCGCTTTTTTGGACCTACTAAAGTAATTTGGGCTTACACAAAACATCACTAGACCAACTCATTGTCTAAATCATACACTAGATTTGATAATATCACATGGAGTAGATGTTACTGATATAGATATCATACCTCAAAGTGATGATATCACAGACCATTACCTCATACTGCACGCACTATCTGTAGAAAAGGTTAGCCATGTCTCTCCACGTTATCAACTCAGTAGAACTATTACCCTGACCACTAAAGGCAGATTCACAAATAACTTACCTTATCTGTCTCAACTTCTTACTGTACCACAAAATACAAATGATCTACAGTAGGTGGAATTACCAAAAGCATAGGCACTATCTTCACTAGCACATTAGACACTGTTGCCCAAATTCAATTAAAGAAGGTTAAAGACAAAAAACCTGCACTGTGGTACAATAGTCATATTCACAACCTCAAGAGAGCAACCCGTAAGCTCGAGAGAAAGTGGAGAAAAACTAAATTAGTGTTTTTTAGAATTGAATACAAGGACAGTGTGTCCAGATATAGACCGGCTCTAAAACCTGCCGGGGCTGAGCACCTGAGCAAACTGATAGGAAATAACCAAAACAACCCCATTTAGCACAGTGGCTAGATTAACAAAAAATCAGATATCTGAAAAGAATATCCCAGCACAGTTTAGTAGTCCCCTCCCTGAACTGCCACCTTAATGTGGTGGAGGGGTTTGAGTACCCAAATGAGGCTAGGAGCCATGTTGTCAGGGGCCAAGTGCTCTTTGTAGAGTTTACCAAAGCAAATGGTCCTAGGTTATGGGTCAGACTAAGAGCGGTTCATATCGCCTCATGGAAATTGTTACAACAAGGAGCATTACGTCTGCCAAATGACCATAAATGTAAATGTAAATGTAAATGTAAATTACGTCGCCCGGATTGGCGTTACCAGGGCCAATAGTAGACTAGAGATAGTCAGGCTCGCCTGGGCTCTGGAACCTAACTCCTTGAGCGAGATTGGAGCCTCTACTACTCTAGAGTGCCTCATGGTGAGAAACGGTGGGCTGGGGTGGGCTTAGTTAGTTAGTCCAAAATGCAGCTGCCAGAATTCTTACCAGGTTGAGAAAATATGATCACATAGCTCTAATTTTATCATCTCTACACTGGCTACCTGTTAGGCTGTAAATATTTTAGCTCCCATATTTCTAACCAGTCTTCTAACACGTTACAATCTGTCACGCTCTCTAAGATCCAAAAACCCAGGATTTCTGGAAGTTCCCAGAATATCAAAGTCTACTAAAGGTGGTAGAGCATTTTTGCATTTAGCTCCAAAACTTTGGAATAGCCTTCTTGATAGTGTTCAGGGCTCAGACATACTCTCTCAGTTTCTCTTTTTCCACACATCCCGAGGCATCCTGAGATCACTCGAACTCCAGCTGTGTTCCACTTCATGAAGATTTCGGATCTTCATTGAGAAGAGGCCAACCCTGCTAGGATCCTAGGACATCTAGAGATGTAACTGCTCCAGTTGGATTCTGCTTCATGAAGATTTCAGTCATTCTAAGACAGCAGCCCACCTACACATGGTCATTATGGCCAACAGTCTCCTGACTAATACACAATTATTTTGTAATTTGTGCTCTGATTTTAGATTCTAATTTCACACCCTCCAGTGTCACCCAAATGAGGATGGGTTCCCTTTTGAGTCTGTTTGCTTTCAAGGTTCCTTCCCTATCCATCTAAAGGCGTTTTTCATTGGCTCTGTCGCCACAGTCACCTCAGGCTTAAATTTACATTTAAATATATGAATATTAATCATTAATTTTTGAAATTTGGTATTTCCTAGTATAATATTAAACTCTTTATCTGTTCATGTTTTGTAAAGCTTGAGACAATTCCAAATATACAAATAAATCTGAATTTATTGGCCTTGTGGAGTGTTGTGCATTTTTCCGTAGCCTCCGACCAACCCTCTTAGATATTGGTCCCTGAAGCACTGTGCTCCAAGGCTTTCAGACCCTTCCCACCCTCTCACTGCATGAAAAGCATGAATTTCATAAGTTAATGTTCACTGGAATGTGCGTGAAGAACAGATAATTGTCGGGAACTGTTGATAATTGGAATTGGAATTGGCTTGGGAGTTGAAACCTCCATGCTTCCCATCCCCTCAGCCTGAGTGAAGGTTTCATATGTAAACTGTGCTGTAAACTATACAAATGCAAACCAGGATAGTGGGAAGACCTACTCACTGATCAAAGGGTGTTACTTCTTGACTTCTAGCCTTGACCAATCAAGTGCTAGTGGTAGGTGGTAGGTTTATCCAATCACTTATGAAGTCATTGAGTGCCACGGAAGTACATTTGAAACCAGAACCCAAACACAAAGATGTTACTCTACTCTAGAATTCTTTTAATATTTTCCTGTATCTTTTATTCTGTTTGCAATGTCTGTATGTCGCCTCACCTTCGGTACCCTCGAAACTCCTCAGCAGGAATGTGGACAGTGTGATCAAAAGACCTCGGAAAGTCCCGCAACAGATAAGAGGGTGCTTAAACTCCCAGAGGGAGTTTAATTCAATCAATATCTTGAACAATGACTGACACAATGTGAGTCTAATTCCTGCCTGACCAAGGAGTTTAAGAGGAAGATGTGGCTGCATAATCCTAAGATTATGGTAAGAACAAATTCCCTTAATGAAATCACAAATGCTAAAGTGTTTCAACAGAACCAGTGTAAGTTTGTTCACAAAGTAATTTTTTTTCTTTTTATCTTTCGTCAGATACATAACTCTGAGGCAAATTGTGACCCAGATCAAAGGTAGGGCTGAAAGATAAAGGCTAGCATGAATTCTGTTGTGCAAAATCATATAAATACAGTATATTTTAATTGAGTACATTTTGCTTCTACAGAATGAACTTGCTATATAATGAGACAGTACTGCCTGCAAACCCTGAATTTCATGATGTAGGCCTAGATTAGAAAGGCTTTTTTTGTAGGTAATTTTCATTGTGTTTTTAACAGACCCATTAGTTATCTCTAGTGGCTCTATTAAACCGTGTGCAGAAATCTATGGTACAGAGTAATCATTGTCTACGCTACTAAGACCTCAGCCTGAAGTCATCATAGGAGGAAGAGAGTAAGACAGACAGAATCATTAGTTTTGTTGCAGTACTGTATTCTGCTGCATTAGTATACAACGTAGAGGCGCTGTACACATTCCTGAATACATGTAACAATTGTGTTTACAGCTGTTGGTGGCAAGACAGAGTGTACTGTCTGCAGACATGGTGGACTTCTGGAAAGGCATTACAGCTGACATGATGTCTGATGAAAAAGAGGGTAGCATTTATAGTGTCAGGGTGGATTGTGAAACCTCCATCCTGGAAGCCAGTGCATACCTTGAAAAGCCACATTTGTTGAATAAAATATGGTCTGTAACCCTAGTCTGTGCATCCATCATTCTGGCTATTTGTTTGAGACAGAATAGAGCTTCTGTATTCCAGCACAAACAGATATGTTACCATGGCTGGATTTTAGAGCCTGTTTCCTTCATTTTTTTTTAAGCAATCCAATTTTAAACACACAGATCTGCTGACAGAAAAGTTCTGCTGAAATAGAATTGACTTCCAGTGCACGAAGGCACAAGTTCACTGGGTTCAGGGTGTGTGGTACGAGTATGTGCCTTCACGTGTTACAAGCCTTGTTTCATTTCAAATACATACACAAACAGCCACTGACCTTTGATATGATACATTTTTATTTTGCTTGTTCCAGATGCCATAGACAGACTTCTGACATTCATTGGTTACATAATTAAAAAGTGAAATTATCACTGGGTGGGTGAAGGTTATTTATGACTAAAGGACTCAGGTCAATATTAGTGTTGACAAAGTCTCACTCATACTGAATGTTTAATTTCAGTGTCAGTTTGTATTCTAAATCTTGAAATAATTTGGAGGCTGAGTGGGGTCAGTGAATGTTTCCTTTTTAAGATATAGTATGTTATAAAGTGAATACCACAAAGGTAATTTTAGTGAAATGTTTGTGAAATGTAGTAATTTATTGAGACTTTTTGTATTTGTGTACATTCCCTAACTCTTATTTGGCTGAACTTGATTATAAGGCCAAGATGTGACACTTATATTACAATGGGAGAAAACATTCAATATGTATTTCTGAATAGGAGAAACCAGATATATTACATTTTTGTATGCAGAATTAAACTTGTGCCACAGTCCACCTGTGTGTTTGTGTGTAGTAAATATAACAGTAAATTACTTATTGAACAAACAGCGAGTTTTGGATATATGGTGCCGTTTGTCATCACAAGTGGTAAACATACACTTCTATCTGCTGCTCATATGATAATACAGTCTTTTTTTTATAGTATAGTAATTTTATAGTAATCATTCTGATTACTCAAATGTTACATAATTACATAATATACATGTACATTTTACACTCAACACTGCATAAGCAGTCATTAGACACTAAAACCATTAAAATGCACATCAACATAAAACTGCATGGTGTAGCAAAGTTTAATACATACAGGTGTATAAACAATATGTACAGAGCAGTTCATGTGAACAGTGGCTGTTTTCACAAATATAAATTACTTTAATTAGTACTCCTTAAAGAATAAATTTCTTGGAGGAAAGAGAGATGAGTTCCAAATCCTTGTAACACACATGCCCATGTTCCTCCATGAGAAAGTGTTTTCCACTTTCTTTTTAAACTCTCCACAGTCCATAACAGGCACCAACAATACTGAGCATTGTTCGATTTAAAGATCTTGTTTAAAAACTGTCAATATCCCAAAGGCCTCCTTTCTTTCTAGGTATGTGCACTAGAAAGAGTAATTAAAATATATGACTTCTACACCCTAGGTAGTGCACAATAGGCCCTAGTGATGATAATGCCATAATTCTTAATGCACTATAATAAAAGCCTGGCATTTCATCAGACACAAAAATAAGGCACAGATGGAGGGAAAACAAACAAATAAACAAAAAACTCTTAAAGAACTTAATTTACCAGCACACCAGTCTAATGTTGGCTTTAGAACTTGTGAAACAAAAGCTCAGAGCTTGCATAGGGTTACTATACAAGTTCTTGCTCAAATACAGATATCTCCCACTTAACATCATGTCAACATTTATATGGTGTATTACTGAAGATTTGTAGAGTATGATGATTTTAGTGCAATATAAAGATCAAACAGTATCTTTGTTTAGGCATACGCAAAGCCAAAGAATAAATCAGCTTTATGTTAAGTTATTTAGTGTTCTAACAGCAAGGCTTGCATTGTTGGAAATTTCTGTCACTGAGGATGATTAGAGAAAATAGAATCTGATATGTAATCAGCCATTTCTGGAGATGTGGGGCTGTTTTTCTGAGCATGATTTTCTGATGGTATAATGGGGCAAAAAAAAATAATAATTAGACTATTTCAAAAACATTATAGCTTCCCAACCTTGCCCTATACATTTATTCCCTTCAACTTAAAAACTGCTGACAATTAGCAGATGAGTTGAATCAGGTTTGTTGAAAGCAAAACACTATAATGTATAGGACAAGGAGTGCTTGTACACAATACAGTTAATTAATATCTAATGATGTGGTTGAAGATAAATCTTCTTCTTCAAAAAAAAAACAATTCCTGGAATAAACCTGTGCACAAAGCAAGGTTTATTCCATGGTTGAAGAAAAGACAAATGAACGAGGCACTTCCAAAGCTTCCAAATCACATCATACTTCATTGTTCATTTAGTAGTCCACAGGACTAACAGGGCTTCATTCCTTTAAATCATCTTAGCCACAAAAGACCCAAAAACTCAAGAACATGGAAGCCTGTACTCCACTTATAAGATCATGAGTTCAGAAAGATAGAAGGGGACTGGTGGCCTTGTCTCAGCCTGGCATATCCTTAATTTTCCACAAGCACTGAGGACAGAATCATGTCTTTCTGTTCCAGTTTAGATCTGGGCTGGGTTTTGTGGGTTCACTGATTCTGTCCAGGGGTGAGAGAGACTCAAGCGGGGATTTCTGTGCCTGAGGAGATCGTGGGTCAAGCAGAGGAGGTGGTTTGTCTGGGTGAAACGGCCGGTAGTGATCATGCCCTGGTACACCCCGATGATCAGGCATTCTCCGGAAGTCCTGATTATAACATCCTCCACCACCTCCCTGGTGATAGTTCGTTGAGCGGTAATCATCTGAACGTCTCCTCTTTGGGTCTGGATGCCTGGACAAGAGACAGAGGGGGTTAGGACAATTTACATAGCATATATAATGTTTTCCCCAGTATAATTATTTGATGTTTAATTTTTTCTGTATCTGTGAAATTATTATATATGAGGTCCATTTTCTTTAAAATATTACAATACCATAAAATCTATACACAAGTACACAAGACATTTTAACAGTCAAGATCTGATTACAGACTTCGCTAAGGCTTATACTGCCCAACAACTTGACCATAGATCAATATACTTCATTTGAATGAATTAGTTGAATAAATAAATGCATAATACAAAATGGAAGAATAGTGTTCATTATTATAATACATGAAAGCCGTTCTGGAGCCTCATGGTGGCTCATCACCTTACTAATAGACTTAATGCTGTTTTTTCTTCCTAAATTAGTAAGTCTTTTGTTTATAGAATGTTTTTATATTATGTCTAGCTTTTTACTTATTTTAGAATGCTAATTATCAATTAGCAAAGTCTTTCACTGTGTTTAATGTTAATAAATGCTAATTTTTTATTAGCGGTATATAAAGAAATTTTTCATACCTGTCGTAATAGTCACGGTGAACACGGTGGTCTCGATCATTGCTGTACTGATCATACACCCGTTTACGGGCTGAGCCCGGGTTCCGAAAGCCACAGCTGTGGTACAAGTCTGTGTGTGCCCGCCGGTTGCTGTAGTGATGTTCCTTATACCTGTGCTGGTCGTAAGGGTAATGGCGGTCCCCTTGCCATGGCTGGTTACTGTTTCCTGGGTAGTTATATTTACGTTCCCTTTGCCAATCCCCACGGTCTGTGACAGAAACATAATTCATACCATAGTACACAGGAAATGCAGTCAAATTATATAGAATATACAGGAGCATCTCAATAAATTAGAATAAAGTTAATTTATTTCAGTAATTCAACTCAAATTGTGAAACTCGTGTATTATATAAATTCAGTACACACAGACTGAAGTAGTTTAAGTCTTTTGTTCTTTTAATTGTGATGATTTTGGCTCACATTTAACAAAAACGCACCAATTCACTATCTCGACAAATTAGAATACTTCATAAGACCAATAAAAAACATTTTTAGTGAATTGTTGGCCTTCTGAAAGTATCTTCATTTACTGTATATGTACTCAATACTTGGTAGGGGCTCCTTTTGCCTTAATTACTGCCTCAATTCGGCGTGGCATGGAGGTGATCTGTCTGTGGCACTGCTGAGGTGGTATGGAAGCCCAGGATTCTTTGACAGTGACCTTCAGCCTATCTGAATTATTTGGTCTCTTGTTTCTCATTTTTCTCTTGACAATACCCCATAGATTCTCTATGGGGTTCAGATCTGGTGAGTTTGCTGGTCAGTCATGGTCATTTAACCGCCTTTTGGTGCTTTTGGCAGTGTGTGCAGGTGCCAAATCCTGCTGGAAAATTAAATCAGCATCTTTAAAAAGCTGGTCAGCGGAAGAAAGCATGAAGTGATCTAAAATTTCTTGGTAAACGGGTGCCGTGACATTGGTTTTCAAAAAACACAGTGGACCAACACCAGCAGATGACATTGCACCCCAAATCATCACAGACTGTGGAAGCTTAACACTGAACTTCAAGCAACTTGGTCTTTGAGCTTCTCCATCCTTCATCCAGACTCTAGGACCTTGGTTTCCAAATGAAATACAAAACTTGCTCTCATCTGAAAAAAGGACTTTGGACCACTGGGCAACAGTCCAGTTCTTCTCCTTAGCCCATTTAAGACACCTCTGATGTGATCTGTGTTCCAGGAGTGGCTTAACAAGAGGAATACGACAACTACAACCAAATTCCTTGACATGTCTGTGTGTGGTGGACAATTTTGAAGGCTCAGGAAACCTTTGCAGGTGTTTTGAGTTGATTAACTGATTGGCATGTCACCATAGTGATACAGTGAATTGGTGGGTTTTTGTTAAATGTTATTAAAAGATTAAAAGAAGCAAAGACTTCTGTCTAACTACTCAGTCTATTTCATTCTGTGTCCATTCAAATTATATAATACACGATTTTCACAATGTGAGTTGAATTACTGAATTAAATAAACTTTTCCACAACATTCTAATTTATTGAGATGTACCTATAACATGTATAAATGTAGCAGATCCACAAAAACATGTCACCTATCATGTCAAACATGTCAAAACTAATCACCTTTCCTGAAGAAAATTAACAACATTAGAAAACAGTAATTTTTTTGCATGAGCATCCTCATATTCAATTCTAGACCCATCTTATATGCTTTTCCAGATATAATCAGCTAGATTATTCAGTATTGCTCCTGTTCATTAGTCCTCTTAATCTTTAAGGAACTGGCTCTTGTTCTGGTTGTAGGACTCACGGTGATGAGAGTGAGAGGGGGGTCCTGTTGGGTGATTTTGTGGTTGGTGTGGTTTTGATGAAGGTTGTGTGCCAATGGAGTCCCGGCTCGATCCAGAAGGTTCTGGACGAAACAGCTTCTTTTTGGCTTGGTCATCTTTCTTCTTGTGCTCTTTCTAAAAGTTAAGCACAAGGAGCACATGAGTGGTGGACAAATTAAACAAAAAAAAATTACTTTGTAAATAGATCATAATTTGGGGGAAAAAACTCACATTATTGCCTTGCAAAGAATATCAAAGGCTACACTGATAATTACAGTAAATGGTTACAACTGCATATTTGCCCCAGAATAAAAATAAAAAGCAGACTTACTGCCTCCTCTTGGGAACGCTTCTTTTGAGCCATTTTGTAAAGCCTGTGCAGTTTCTTAGCTCCAAACTCCGTGAATTTAGACACAAAGATCCAAAGGTTTCTAGACGAAATATGGATATGAGAAAATTCAGAATAGCATCTTCCATGAAACTTCCATGAAGTTGTACGTCATAGAAGAAAGTGATAAATCACTAGCTGGCACTATAAATACAAATTTATTCACACAAACACATATGAATAATTATTATTTATTTTGTCATTTGTAAATCTATTTGGGATTGTTTTTACATTTTCAATAATTCATAAAAAAATTATACGTTTATAATAAGTCATTTGCTGACATAATTGACTTGGAGTAATGGAATAACAAAAAAAAAGTATGCCACAGTGTTCATTTTGGGGAGACCTGCGCCAGGTTTTGACATGTTCCGGGTCACTGTAGGCTTTAAGGCACTCTGTGATTCGGTCTCCAATCTTCAACAGGCAGGCACGTGTGTGCTGCAGCTGTTCCTGCACCGACAGGCCTTCATCGGGCTTATCCAGCTGTTTAAGAGCCTTCTTCACCGGCCTCATCCGCTCTTTACACTAAACACACGCAGGTTAAATTGGCTTATATTTTCAGTTTTGTTAAGCTTCTCTTTTACCAGAAATGGAGAAGAAAAAAAGCCACTTTAGTGCTACATTTCATAATCTTTTCACAGTAGGATCTGCAAATTCTGCTTTTTTAGTTTAATAGAATCTGTAACCATATGCCATTAAAATAAGATTTTTTTAATCCACTCCAATTCAAGACTTTTTAATAAACTGTAGAAATGCTGGATAAGAAAGGTATAATAATAACTACATAGAAAGAGACAGAGACAGGAGAAAGACTCACGATACTGAAGGTTTCGTGGTCCAGCTCATCATCCTCCTCTCCAATAGGAATTGGCTCACTGCCTGCTGTAATGTGCACAGGGCCCTGAGCTTTCTTTCCTTTCCCTCCTGATTTAGTCTGGGAGACGAGGGGGGGAGAAAAAAAAAATAAATATAAAAAAAAAAAAAAAAAAAAAAAAAAATAATAATAATAATAATAATAATAATAAATAAAAGAAATGCTTTCAGAACAGTGCTCTGTAGATCGGGTTTATTCAATCCAGAGAACCTTACCTCTACAAAGCATAATCCACATGTTAAAGAAAAATTCTTAGGAGTAAAGATAACTTGCAAAATCTGATAAAAAGTAAATTTTTAAAACCTTTTCTTTCCTGAGCTTTGTGCGTTTTTTATCCTTGTCCCCCTCCTTGTCTTTCTTTACAGAGCACTGTTTCTCTTTGTTCTCTTTGTTGTCCTTCTTCTGTTTCTTTTTTGTGGGTTTTTTTTCAGCTTTATCATCCTGGAACGTGTGCAAAAATGTTTTTAATTTGAATCTTTTCTTGTTTAACAGACTGGTAGATAAACCTAACAGCAACTGCTCTACAAACTGTGTACTACACACTACAATGTTTTGTTTGCACTTCTGGTTTGATATGCTGCCTGCATAGGGGAACATACCTTTACTTCACCTTCCTCTGAAGTATGATCAGAGAGATGAGGAGAGGAGATTTCACTGGCCAGTTCATCTTTTCGGTTCTTGTCTTTCTTTACTCTAGGTTTTCTCTTCTTTACCTGGGATTAAACATAAGCATAACAATACTGCACTGCACAAACCAATTCATGGCCTTGGTAATTCTCAACTACGAATTCCTAAATGTTACCGTTATCAAAAATCCAGCTGTTTTTGTTACATATAAGTAATAAATTACTAACATTACATTATAGCTAACAATTTTTTTTTGTTAGAAATAAATATAAAAACATTTAAGACAGATTTTGTACAGTAATTTGAATATGTACAGGTGTTTGATATTCTTTTGTCAGACTTTAAATTTCAGTCCTCCATCATTTTAGATTAGTAAATACCTTTAGATGTATAGAGAGTTTTTTTTATTATTACTTGAGACAAAGAGAGTGACAATGATCAAAATAGTGGATGAAACTTTTAAAAAGAAACAGGTGTAGCGTCTCCAGGTCGGATCATTTGCTCCTGAAGTTTGTCAGTATTCTTCTTAAAAACCCATTTTATGATTCCCA
>JAOTRN010000032.1:7896676-7911501 GCA_028566695.1 Bagroides melapterus
AGAATTAAATATAATACATATAGTATATTAACATATAGTATATATACATACATACATACATACATACATATATATGTGTGTATGGAAAAGGAGAAAGAATGTACAAATGAGTAATCTTAAACCTTGTTACTTGGTGTTTTCAGGGGACGTGACAAAATTCAGGACACCATCACTTCCTGCTTAGACAGGAAATGAGACATTTGGAGCCATTTTAGAGCTTTGGACTGCTAAGGACACCATTTTAAGACATCTACACAAAAGGTTGTCTTAAAAGACGTGAGCATACTTTTGTACAATTTATATTATATTTGCACAACCACAGTTTTTTTTTTTTAATTAAATAGTATCTTTATAGTTATTATTTTACAATTACACAACTTTTATCACAGGATTGTGGGTAATAAAAAACAGGTAAAATTATTTGTGAATCCTAACTAAAGCATTAACCAGGAGAAAATGACTTAAACTCAAACATCATAAATAAAAATTAATTATGGCCTTAGTGTAATCATGTCCTTTTTAATAAGAAATCTTATCTCAGCTTTTAAGACACATCTCCTTAATTAAATGAGAGAAAATCAATATCGTTCAAAACTATATTTTATTTAAGTATAATGTATATTCAACTTAGAATAAACCATACAATCATTACTTGAAACAAAAACATTTTTTTTTAAACAAAATGTTATCAAATAGGGGGAAGGGGGGGGTAAAAACACATTTACCAGCAGAATACAGCTGCAATCAAAGTTACATTAAAAACAAAACGTTATTTTGCAAATCCAAAAGCAAAAATCTGAGCTGCCATCTTCCCGACAAAGCTGTAGTCTCCACTTGTTTGTCCAGTAGGGGGTCTTAATGAAATCAAAAAGGAGAAGGAAAACATGTAAACCCCAAATGCATGTATCTACATAAAGCTTAAAGTTAAACTCATCATCTTTAAGTTAACAATGTCAGACTTGACTGAAAGTATATTGAATTACTGCTATCAGTCAATCCACTGGAATAATTGTGGCCAGAGCACCAAATTTCTTGGATGTAAAAGTTTAGACAGCAATATATTACATCCAGCCAATAAGTACAACTTCTGTAAGTAATGTTAGGAATTTGCACAGTACCTCATTCTGTATTCTTGTTCCAATTTTACTAACACAAACTACTAATTTAACAAGATGCAATTAAAAAAAAGCAAAAAAAAACAAAACAACAACAACAATTTCAATTAGCTTTTCACAGCTAACAATCACTGCAGCTTGGAATTTCACTTTATCTAATTAATACTTCTATCATATTATAATACACATCAGGTTTGCTACATGTTACATGTCTATAACTGGAATTTCTGACAAGCTGAATTCTTGAAAATTGTAAGATAGTTACATAAAATGTCTGAACACAGACCATATCAAGTTTGTCTCAATGTAGTATGTGCATGTTTTCCCAGTCATAAATGCCAATGATTATGATCAGTAATAACATTGTAGTATTATACTGAATTAAACATCAGTTTTATCAAAATAATCTATTTAAGTAATATCTATTTAAATGTATTTTACATGTGTAACATGTCAGACACCCTTAACCAGAGTGACTTTATATCTCATTTATCTATTATCTGATTCAAACTTGCACCCAGGTACCACTTCCTGAATTTACTATTTGAACATTATTAATTTAAAAATAAATAAATAAATAAAAAGAATTAATGTTTTTTGTTAAACTATATCTTTCCAGAATACTTAACTTTTAAAAAAATTTAAATGTAGAAAACTATTGAACAACAAAGAATGTACTGGTTTTATTCCCCATTTCCTATGTTAAGTCAGTTAGGGTATCTGTTATAGTAAGAGGTCATTTCAAAATATCAGCTAAGAGACAGATTTATTCCAAATTTTATATCCGATTTTCAGTAGGTTAAAAGGTTTACACATTAGTTTAAGTATTTGGTGGCAGTGCCTTGTGATTGCTTGAGCCTGAATCAAATGACAGGGGTAGCCATCCACTAGCTCCTAAATTTGCTTTATCAGAATATTTGCCTGAGGAGCTTGTGTAACTTTGCCAAGTGCATCAACATCCTTGCCTGGACACACTTTCGGTTTACAAATTGTATGGATTCAAATTGGTTTTGTCATGTCCACCCCAATACTTTACATGCAAAAAATTAAAGTGTAAATGTTTTTTTAAAAAAAAAAAAAAAAAAAAAAAAAAGAGCCCATTTTGTACACTTCAATTCCAAATTATCACAATATGTCAATCATAAGCTTACAAAAATGATTACATCATTTATGGACTCTTCTAGAGCGTTTAAAGAAACTGTCAAGTTAGTGTATGTAAACTTCTGACCCACTATAATTCTAATATAAGCTGAAATTAATCTGTCTCTATATGATTGTTTTAAAATGACCTCTGATGTGAAATGTACACAAAAATTGATTTGCCAAAAATAAACATATGGTAAAATGAAATGTGTGGGAAAACTGAAATTAAATATATATAGCCTAGGTGTATGTAATCTTTTGGCCTCAACTCCAAAATTTCAATAATCGGAATGTAATACTGTACTATAATTAAAAATAATAACAAAATATTTGCTTTCGGATACATAAAGAAAATCATAAGACAGATACCCATACTTTATGTACCTGCTAGCACAAATATTGTGACAATAGAATAATTCTACTTTTGTATATAATTAATGCAGGGCAAACATTGAAATCTGACGATGAGTAATTGCTACCTGGGGCTTGGATTATCTGGTTCAAAACACAGAAAATATACTTTAGTATTAGGAGTAACTGGAGCACTTTAAATTAAGGACATTATTAATACTTGAGGCATACAGACAACAGGCTAACCACTGCCCTTTCCAACAACAGACATATTATGCAACAAGCCACATGGACATGAAAAAGAACAAGAACAAAGACTCACCAAGTAGTATTCTTTTCCCAGCAATCTCATGACAACGCCCACAAACTGACAGATGCAAAGAGAAATAAAAAGCAATTATTTTCTGTTAGGCTGCAGAGACTGTAAGGCTATATAACTTATGTGACTAGGTTGTGTATTTGCAAACATAACAGGGTCTCATGGGCTCACAAGGATGTCTACCTTAATTCTTACATGTAATATGGGCATATACAGTAATGGGCAGTGCCACATTTACCAAACCAGAATTTACAGGAAACAAAGCAAATAAAGAAAAGGACAAGTCTAATGCAGTGTATGTGTCTCTTCCTTATATGTGGAATTTGCAGGTTGCAGTAAATAGAAAAATAGATTTTTAAAACACTACTGTACACATTTATAGGTATGGGTCTTAGTGGCTATTAGTACTGTGAATCTGTATTGAAACCGATTGGAACAAGATGGAAGTGTTTCTTTTCTTAATTAACTTCAAAGGTAAAAGTACTAATATAAAAAAAATAAAAATACTTCTAGAAAGTGAACAACAAAGAATGCATATCAGGTGTGCTTTATATTTTGTTTTGAATCATTTTAATAATACATCTTCATAAATACCATAATCAAACCATTTCTATGTTTAACAAATACCAGCGTCACTGGAAAATTTGTGAACCCTTTAGAAATTTCTATATTTCTGCATAAATATGACCAAACCATCATCAGATTTTCACAAGTCCTAAAAATGAACAAAGTGAACGTAATCAATCAAATGAGCCAAAATGATACTTTACTTAATTATTGATCCAGCATTGCATATCTGTGACATGACATTTGACTTGGTCATTCCAAAACATTATCTTTGTTCCTTTATAATAGTTCTTTTGTAGACAGACTTGGGTACCAATATCATTGTCTTGGTGTATGACCCATTTCTCTTGAGATTGAGTTCATGGACAGATCTCCTGAAGATGTCCTTTAGAATTCATTGTTCCATCAATGATGGTAAACTGACCTGGTCCAGATGCAGCAATACACACCCAAAGTCTAACACTACCACCACCATGTTTTACATTTACATTTAAGGTCATTTGGCAGACGCCCTTATCCAGAGCAACGTACAAAAGTGCTTTTAAATCTGTAATATCTGTTTTACAGATACTAGAAGGTTCTTATGATGGAATTCAGTATATTCCTTTCTCTAAGAAAAACCCTTCTCATTTTAAACCAATAAGTTTTATTTTGGTCTCATTCCTCCACAAATTATTTCTCCACTAGTTATTAGGCTTGTCCACATGATCTTTAGCAAACTTCATGGGCAGCAATGTTCCTTTTGGAGAGTAGTGACTTTGATCTTGTAACTCTGCCTTGTACATGAATATTGTTCAGTGTTCATCTGATGGCAGACTCATGAATATTAACCAAAGTAAAATAGGTCTTTAGTTGATTGCATGTTACTGTCTTGATTTTGTAGTGATCTTTGTTGGATGAACTCTTCTGTGGATTTGACCAATGGTCTTAAATTTCCTCCATTTGTACAGAACCTGTCTGACTATAAATGTTTGGCTTAAAAACTATTTGTAGATGGTCTTGTAATCTTTTCCAGCCCGATGAACAAGCATAACTCGTTTTCTGACGTCCTCAGAAATCTCCGTTGTTTGTGCCATGATCCACTTCCACAAACACGCATCATGAACATCAGAAAATGCTATATATCTCAGTTCTTTAAATAAAACGGGATTCACGAAAATCAGATGGGACTTGAATTTACCCTTAAATTAAATCCTAATCCTAGAGTTTCACATACTTTTGCCTCTCAGAGATATATAATATTGGAACATTTTCCAGAATAAAAAAAAATACCACTTGTAATACATTTGTCTCATTTATTTAATTGTTTTCACTTTGTTTTCTTTTAGGACATTTTGGGTCACATTTATGCAGAAATATCACAATCTTTCAAGAGACACTGTATATGTCAAGTAGAGCTGTTGAATCCACCAATTCAACGTTTACTGATTGATACACCCAATCTCAGAAATATTGAGTAAACATATCAACATATCAAGCAGGCGGTGTAATTTCACATAAAAAAAAAAAAAATACTGACATTTAATTGACTATTAAAACATTTGTATCGCCACAGTTCCTACTGTTGTCTGACATCCACATGAAATCCACAAGCATGACACACTTACTAATTTAATTATAAAGAACACACAAACTATTAGAAATCTGTGTATATATGCATTTATGTCTGGGTATGAAGCAATTGCTTTTGAAACTCTAAAACAAGAGTGTGATTTACACGAGTGTGTTGATTTTAACCTCTATTCCAGAACCATGGTCAAGCCAGACATAGTAGAAAAAGGGAGTGATTGTACAGATCCTACTACACCAGAATAAGCGTTTTATCACCGCAATTTCATTAGTGTATTTGCTATTGTTATCCGCTATGTGGCAATATATTTATAGACTTTAACTCGGCGCCAGCCGAAACATCAAACTCATTGTCTTAACTGTGCCGTTAAAACAATGTCCAATGTCCAATGATATACGTACACCAATATGTATTCAATATGAATAATTTTCAATATTGTATACAAATTGTTGTGAGCATTATAATAATATTGTGATCATTTATCCCCATATTTAATCTGAGAAAGTGTAAAAATGTGTATTTGTACTAATTTGTATTATTTAGATCAATACATTTTGTATTTTTTTTTATATGTCAGTGACTTTCTGCACCTGTACGGCTTACTCTGATCTTAGAACATTAGAACATTCCTTTCCTTTTAACAAAAAGAATACTCAAAATCTTTGCTCTTTTTTTTTATTCTTAACGGAAAACCATCAAAAAATAGAACTGTACCATGACAAACCCACATTTAATAAACAGAACTACGAATGGCATGATATAGGCTAAAGAAATTATATACACAAAATTTCTCCTTTACTTCAGAACGAATGTTGAGGTTAATTTTCATTTTAATAAAAACACATATTAAACGAAGAAATTAAACATTTATTCACAAACATTCTCTTGCGCTTTGGCTTCTGCTATAGTCCTGACCAATGTCTCCATTAAGCTGCATGCACGCACGACCGCGCAGACTAATTGAAGGTCCCGTGCAGCACAAATTCAGACCGTGCAGACATCCAGGCAGCAATGGCAAAACGAAAAGATGAAACATCTCTGCCACATCCTAAGAAATCTCTGCTCTTGCTTGCCTTTCAAACAAGAATGGTTAACTGAAATCGTTCAAAAGTATATATACGTGAGGTCCTGATAAATAGTTTAAATTGTCTGAAATATGAGCTACGTAGCCAAATTTTGAAGCTAAAATCAAAGGAGAGTTTTCCACTGGGAAAACATGGACAAAGTCTTTGACTACTGGAAAGGGAACAAGGACAGAAGAGAGAAGTTTTAAGGTAGGCTACATTATTTTAATATAACTTTATACATTATATACCTTTAAGTATTGTGGTTAATTAGGTGACTAAAGCTTTATACTTTAAAAGGTTAAATTACAATAAAAAGGTCTAAAGTAAAATGGGCAGCTAATATCTTTTATTATTGTGGTGCATCTTTGTTTTTAGATGCTGTTTTGAGAGAGGTTCCAAAATTCCACAAACCTGCATGGCCAGTAAAGAAAGAACTGCAGAAGCACTGTTTTTATTAACTGTGACAGCATTAACTGTCGTTGAGTATATTGTTTTAATAAAATCTGGTTAAATAAAATGTATTTGGTTAAAAATATTGAACATTATTATTAATTACTGTAAAATTTATTAAACCGTTAATAAAAGGGACTAAATATTCTATAAAATGATTGCCTATTAGGTAATGGTAACATGCTCTTTTTTAACTATATAAAGATTTTTTTTTATAAAGGTTTGCACTCAAAGAAATTATTATTTGCTCATCACAGTAAAAAATTAGAGGGAACATTGGTCCTGACATGCCAGTTGTTTTTGGAATGTGAAATGCAAAGACCAGAGCAGGGTTGGAGATCCCTGATCAAACATCAGCCTTTTGCGCTCTCAAAGCTCACAAAAGGCTGGACTCTGTAAACTACCCATTCATGTTCTTTGCTCACACTGCAAACATTTCACACTTCTGCCTGGCATTGAAAGATCAGCTGTGATTCTCTGAGTTTATTGTGCAGTTCACAAATGTCAAAACCAAACTGTAATGCATGTTTTATTGTTTACAACCTTTAAGGCTATAGCCATAAAATACTAGGCTATTAAATTAAGACAATAATCAATTTTTACATTCCTGTTGAGCCTCTATTTTGCTCTCTCGCCACTGGCATAACCTGTCTGTTTTGTTGATTTTTCTTTTCTTCAGGTCAGGTCAAGCTTTTACCGTCATTTCAACCATACAGGTGCTAGTCATATAATTAGAATATCATCAAAAAGTTGATTTATTTCACTAATTCCATTCAAAAAGTGATGCGTGTATAATGTATACATTCATTCCACGCAGACTGATATATTTGAAGTGTTTATTTCTTTTAATTTTGATGATTATAACTGACAACTAATGAAAACCCCAAATTCAGTATCTCAGAAAAGTAGAATATTACTTAAGACCAATACAAACAAAGGATTTTTAGAAATCTTGGCCAACTGAAAAGTATGAACATGAAAAGTATGAGCATGTACAGCACTCAATCCTGAAGTTACTGCAGCAATGCGGCGTGGCATGGAGTCGATCAGTCTGTGGCACTGCTCAGGTGTTATGAGAGCCCAGGTTGGTCTGATAGTGGCCTTCAGCTCTTCTGCATTGTTGGGTCTGGCATATCGCATCTTCCTCTTCACAATACCCCATAGATTTTCTATGGGGTTAAGGTCAGGCAAGTTTGCTGGCCAATTAAGAACAGGGATACCATGGCCCTTAAACCACGTATTGGTAACTTTGGCACTGTGTGCAGGTGCCAAGTCATGTTGGAAAATGAAATCTGCATCTCCATAAAGTTGGTCAGCAGCAGAAAGCATGAAGTACTCTAAAACTTCCTGGTATACGGCTCCGTTGACCTTGGACCTCAGAAAACACAGTGGACCAACACCAGCAGATGTCATGGCACCCCAAACCATCAATGACTGTGGAAACTTTACACTGGACTTCAAGCAATGTGGATTCTGTGCCTCTCCTCTCTTCCTCCAGACTCTGGGACCCTGATTTCAAAAGGAAATGCAAAATTTACTTTCAACAGAGAACATAATTTTGGAACACTCAGCAGCGGTCCAGTCCTTTTTGACTTTAGCCCAGGCGAGACGCTTCTGACACTGTCTGTTGTTCAAGAATGGCTTGACACAAGGAATGCGACAGCTAAAACCCATGTCTTGCATACGTCTGTGCGTAGTGGTTCTTGAAGCACTGACTGCAGCTGCAGTCCACTCTTTGTGAATCTCCCCCACATTTTTGAATGGGTTTTGTTTCACAATCCTCTCCAGGGTGCGGTTATCCCTATTGCTTGTACACTTTTTTCTACCACATCTTTTCTTCCCTTCGCCTCTTGATTAATGTGCTTGAACACAGAGCTCTGTGAACAGCCAGCCTCTTTTTCAATGACCTTTTGTGCCTTGCCCTCCTTGTGCAAGGTGTCAATGGTCATCTTTTGGACAACTGTCAAGTCAGCAGTCTTCCCCATGATTGTGTAGCCTACAGAACTAGACTGAGAGACCATTTAAAGGCCTTTGCAGGTGTTTTGAGTTAATTAGCTGATTAGAGTGTGGCACCAGGTGTCTTCAATATTGAACCTTTTCACAATATTCTAATTTCCTGAGATACTGAATTTGGGGTTTTCATTATTGGTCAGTTATAATCATCAAAATTTAAAGAAATAAACACTTGAAATATATCAGTCTGTATGGAATGAATGTATACATTATACAAGTTTCACTTTTTGAATGGAATTCGTGAAATAAATCAACTTTTTTGATGATATTCCAATTATATGACCAGCACCTGTATATATATATACACACACACATACATACAAACACATAGTATATAAAGGAAGGTGCATTAAGTGTAGTCGGTGTATGTGATGTGAGTTACCATCACAGTGGCATAAAATATACAGCATATAGCACATTGGATTATATTGCACATGATAAAGAAACATTATTTGAACCCAGGGCATATAAGTGAGGGAAGCACATGATATCACCACACCCGACTGAATGGGGAGGAGTTATAGAGTCCGATGGCCACGGGTATGAATGACTTTCTATAGCGTTCTGTTGAGGACTTTGGTGGTCTTAATCTGCGACTAAATGTGCTCCGGTAAAACACCAGGGTCGTATGCAGTGGGGTGTGATGCATTGTCCAGGAATGCTAGAATAGAATAGAATGAAAACATTTGTCTCGCTATCTCTCTGTAATCACCTTTGAGAACGGGTTTTGTGACCTTCTTATTATGGAAAATAAACACGAGACAGTGATGTGTTATTTCCACTCTACAAAGCTTAAATTAGATTTCCGGCTGTGTTGAAATCAAACCTGTTCTGTTGCTGTAATCAGTTCATACGGTCATCGTTTATTTATTTATTTTTTTTAAAACAGATGTTTGGATTGATTTTCTAAAATTTGCCAGAGTTTGGATCTCTAACTGTTTCTAACCAGAAACCGTGGCCTTCAACATTACCACCATTCAATTCGGTCTGATTAACCAGATTGCCGAGTTATTTTCCACAATGTTGCCATACCCTTCATCCTCCCTCCCTCCTTCCTTCACTTCACATTAAACACTTGAGAAAGTTGTAATCACACGCTCCTTATGCTCCCGATGATACGAGTTGTAACTAGAATCTCTGCTGATCTTCAGATAACATTTTTCTCTATGTGACAGCAGCAGGGATGGGCGAAGTGTTGATATCCCTTTATTACCCAAGAAGTTCCAGAAATTTTCCTCACATCACACGGTTTATCTGCTTTCAGATCTGCTAATAAAAATGTCTCTCACGTTGTCAATGTCGCTACTTAGAGGCTAACAAGCAGCTGATTGATGATTGGACTTTAATCCTTTCCCTCATGTTTTATGTTTAGGGCTGTACGAGTTTCACGATGAAAAGACGTCACACTCAAAGAGAAAGAAACGGAGAAGAACAACAGATTTCAGATAGAAACACAGCTTCTATTGAAAGACCAATTTTGAAGATTTGGCTGAGATACTTTTAATATATATTAATATAATATACTTGTGGCATGCTTCTGTGTGTGTGTTCTTCTCTGTAAGTGATTACACTCACACACTCACACACAGTTCATGTCTGGGAATTTCTTCAGAAAGTCTCTCTCACATCTAAAGTACCACTACCCTGTGTCCTGTGAGAAACTCTGCAGTACAATCAGGAGGTATTTTTTTCTCTCCCCTACTTCCTTGGCAGGAGGTCATGGGGACGGCCCTTGTCACATCTCGTTGGGAAACCGGTTGCCAAGCGACCGATCAATATTTGACTTGCTATGCCCCTCCCCCGCCGCTCCTCCCCACCAAACCGAGCGGAAATACAAAATCTGAATGAAAATAAAACACACACTCCCTCACACTTCCATGCTGTCGTTCGTACGACTCTCGCTCTCTCAGGTTCTCACCCCAGTCTTTGTGATTTATTTCCTTCTCCCTGTCCATCGTCCTTAATGATTTTTTCCTGATCCGTCTCTCTCTCCCTCTGTGGCTCTCAGTCCATCTGTCTCTCTTTCTCTTTTCCAGACTCTACCGTCCACCCTTCTCAAATATCCACCAACTCCATCCATCCACTCTGTTCATCTCCCTCATTCTTTATTCCTCCCATCTCTACTTCTGCCTCCATCTTCCATTCTTCTCTCTCATCAACTTTATTCCTTCCTCTTCCTCTCAGTCTGTCTCTCACACTTTTACTTGCCTTTTTTTTTGGCTTTTCTGCATTCACCTGTTTATTTCATTGCTTTGTGCCTATTTATTTCAATGCTTCTCTTCTCCATTTCTTTCTCTCTTCTCTTCCCCTTTCCCCCCATTTTTCTTAACACTCTTATTTGATCTCTTTATCATTCTCCATGCTATGCATCTCTTACTCCCCCTCCTCTCTCTCTCTCTCTCTCCCCCTCCCTGTCATTCTCACTTTCTACATTCTTTAACGGCTCTCCCATCTTTTTAGTATTTATCCCTTCTTCACGCTGCCTTATTTCCCTGCTCTCTGCTGCCGTCTTGCTCCCCCCCCTCATTGTTTCATTCTCTGATGTGGCAGATGGAACACTCCGGATCGAGACTTCCTCCAGTGTAGTCTGCCGCTTACACACAGCCAACGTGCTGCTACAGGGGTTCTGTGAGCAACCTGCTCTCCAGCTATACATAATGTGTGTGTGTGTGTGTGTGTGTGTTCAGTCCAAACAGACACACCTGCTTACTCATCGCTGACTCACCTGTCCAGACAGGGAGCAGGGTGGATCCATCGCTCACACTGCACATCCTGTGTACTCTGAGCTATATGACAACACACCTGACTATATGACACACACAAAGCCACAGCCAAAGTTTCTAGACACTGTGGTCAAACACGTACACACAAGATCATCCTCCCTTTAATATGATTCAAAGTTCCATTCAAAATTTTGATTAAAAAAAATTGTGGCACATCTGGATTTTGCAACTGCTGGGAGAAAATGGGATTTAAAAGAAAGTCAACAACAATCCCAGGTCTACAAACCCAACAGAAATGTGGATACTGCATCCATCTCCATTATCTAACTCCAACTTCTACCATCTTCCAGCTGAATCCACAGCATCTCCATCTTCCACACCATCAACCAACACCATCCACTGCATCACTAGGACGCCCACACATCCCTGCACCGTCCACGTCCAACATCATCCCCATTAAGTCAAGTCAAGTCAAGGTGTTTATTGTCATATGCACAATAAGGAACCGAGTTCCCTGTACAATGAAATTCTTAACTGTGATATCTGCATCCTTATCATCCAACCAGCTACACCTTCAAGATCCACCAACAGAACCATCTTCTATCTCCACCATTTACACAGTCTTTACTTCAACATTCCCAACTTTGTCACCTCTGTCCACTTCCTCCAGATCAAGTCCAGCCCAACTCCACTAACTCAGCTGACTCCACCACCTTCAGCGTCTATTAGCGGACCGGGTTGGAGATGAAACGGGCCAGGAGACAATTCAGCACCTGGGAACTGGGTGGAAATGATGCAGCATACACTGAGAGGTGGAGCCAGGGACTGTATAGCAGGCATTGTACAGGGATTGCTGACCACTCCCGAGCCGAAAATGGCAAAACCACAAGGAATACAACAAAGTTACGGCCCTGTGGGAACTTTGAAGAGATAAAGGACAAGCTACAGTGAACTAATCAGACACAATAGCATTCTCAAAGGAAGTAAATCTGTCCAGTGTCACCCAAATGAGAATGTGTTCCCTTCTTAGCCTTGTTGCTCTCAAGGTTTCTTCCTCATATCATCTCAGGGAATTTTCTGTGCCGTCATTTCCTCAGGTTTACACATTAGGGATAGATGATCTGTAAAGCTGCTTTGAGACAATGTTCATTGTTAAGCGCTATACAAAGAAACTGATCTAAAAAAAATGAATACAAGAGACTGAAGAAACACCAGGGACTGAGAGCGAACTAGGTTAAAGCCAAACACGTCCCATTGGGGCTTCAACCCCTAAACTGGAACAGCGGCTCCAACAGATTCCAGGAATGACAATATTGATCTCAGTCCAGAACAGCACATTCCTAGGAGCTGCAAAACACTGCACCGCACCCTCAAACTTCCAGACCTCGGGTAGGAGGCCCGAGAGGGAGCCAAGATACTACTCACAGGACACAAACTGTGGTAGTTTATAGGTGAGGGAGAAAACACGACAGGACACACTGGTACAGGAAACAAATCAACGTGATGAGGCAGAGTTAGTTTTGCCACCCTGTCGTCGCTTCTCTTTCTGTAACCACACATCCCACTGCGCTGTGTTCCAACGTTGTACCGTCCCTCATCACAAGATCTTTTATACAGGGAAGACTTACTCAAACATTACTCAAAACAGTAAACATTCTTTTATCATAATTAACATGCAACGATGTCCCTTAACTCAGTGTACATGTCAGCAGTATATTTCACATGAGGGGAGGAAAGACAGCAGGCTTGTGATTGTCCTGGGGGATTTGAAATTGGCGCACCCAAGAATTTTTCTCTGGATTAACACTGGATTGTTTAGAGGTCAATGCATCACTTCTCTCGACAGTCCTGAAGCTCTTTGACTTTTCTGAAGAACGTCATCCTTGTTGCTGTAAATTTGTTTTCCGTCTCAGCAGCTGAGATATATCTGAATATGTACTGTGTATATAGTACGTAACACATGGCTAGCAGAGCAGAGTGTAGATCATGTCCCTGCCATTTCCTGTTTGTCAGTGTGACATGAAACAAGCACAGATTAGTGCGTTTTAAAGAGGACAATAGTTAAACAAAATCTTTACAAACTATTTTAAAACTCGATCATGTTTCACAGTTCTGAGACGTCATTAACCATCTCTTTATAGAGCAACTTTAACCACTTCACTTTTCTCTACCTTTTTACACCAAGATAGTGGCGTAAACCGAATATCATCATCGCACGGAGACAATTTGCAGACGTTGCTGTTCCCCTGAAGCCTCCTGTTTCTCTGCACAAGGTTTTCTCGTACAGATTATGGCCCATGGTGTCAGAGTGATGGATTAATCCGGTGCGAAGCTGAAATGTGGCAGTGTAAAAACCCAAAATGGAGGATAAACCCAGATAAAGGTGGAAGTGGATGAAAAACAAGGGCAAGGTAACCCTGCAATGCAACTTATATCTGTGTGTGTGTGTGTTCCTCTCTATCTCTAGTGTGTGAATCTCTGCCTTTCTTTCCGTCTCTCGTCTCTTGACAGTGATGGGATGATTTTGGAGACGTTACATCACATGCATTATGTTGAGCGCTCCTGTCGCTTCTCCAGCTGTCAGAGAAAGCATCGCTCACTCTCTAATTCTATGACAGATGCTCCACATGAAGGTTTAAACAGACTTTCCAGAATATTAAACAGAAATGAATAAAAAGGAATAAGAATTTGAACATTTCTGGATATTTTTACACTGCACTGTACTGTACTTCCCGACTGCAACACTACCACTAACAAAGTTTTAAAAGTAGGCCACAGCAGTCACTGATACTAGAGCTGTTTGTGTTATTCAGTGTGTAAAAACACCACAACACAACAGGCTACATAATTAAATCATCATACCCACAAATCCCCGAAAAATCTACACCAGATTTAAATCATTCCCCCAAACAGAATTTCAAGGTGCATTAAGGAAGATTAGGTTTTAGGTTTCTGGTGTGTTAAAGGCTCCACCCCCATGATCTGTGGTTGGAAGCATATCCAAGCACAAACAGGAATTCTGGACCTGGAAGTCAGTTTTTCAAACAATTAAACAAGTGTTTTTTTATCATGTTCTACACATCACATCTTTCTGGGTATTTGTATATGTAAGGAATAAAAAAAAAATTGATTATTACACATCGCACATCAGCAATTCACTGTTTACTGAAGTAAGTGTGCGTGTGTGTGTGTGTGTGTGTGTGTGTGTGTGTGTGTGTGTGTGTTGTCAAATGATTACACACGGTTCAAGAGCAGCAGCTGTGATTGGAGACAGACACACAGAGACAGACACACATTCTGACACACACAGACAGACAGACAGACAGACACACGCACACAGACACGCACACACACACAGACACAGGAACACAGAGACACACACACAGACAGACAGACAGACACACGCACACAGACACACAGAGACAGACAGACACACAGAGACAGACAGACACACAGAGACAGACACAAAGAGACACGCACACAGAGACAGACAGACAGACAGACACA
>JAOTRN010000032.1:7980597-7992219 GCA_028566695.1 Bagroides melapterus
AAGGGCTGTCAATCACACACAACTTGGAACACCCAAGCCAGGCAGAGCATGGGGCCATAAATCAGACAGGGCAAGGGGCCATAAATCAAGTTTTTGACATAAAGTATATGATATAACTACTTAAATCTGTATAAATTTCTTTTGCTGGACACAAAAGAAGATATTTTGAAGAACAGTGGCTGGTTCCCACTGACTGTCCATAGTGTTTTCCATAATAATAAAAGTCAACGAATACCAGCAACTATTTGGTTCAGAATTTTAATTTTTAAGTGGACTATGCCTTGAAGAAATCCTTAAATGATGATCATCTGATCACAAATGAATTTCTATAATTGATTCTTTTTTTAAAAAATGTAAAGAATCCATCTAAAGAAATCCATCATACACATTTGACATTGCATAAGGTGACTAAATTAGAGCAAATTTTGTGGTGAACAATCCCTTTAAAACATTCAAAACAGGAAGAAGACTTACCCGTGTGGAAGAGAGCAGGTCAATGTTCAGGTCAATCTGTTGTGTCAGAAGAGACGAACTGGGTGTTCTCATCTTCATTTCCTCTTGAATTTCTTCGGCCTCTTCATGTGTTTTTTGAAGTCCTTTGGGGTTGTTCATGCCTTACTTTCTTCCATTAATGGTTACATCGGGATATCCTAAGCTTCTCATCTTCTCAGCTTCACCCCCCCCCCCCCCACAGGAGATGAACCACTTTCCAGAAGACATGGATGCTTATTTACCAGAGCAGCAGCAACCTGTGCATAGTCATCATTTGTTGGATAGGCTTTGAAGCTGAACATGGTTTCTGCTAATTTATCCAGGATTTCATGTTTTAGTTCTTTTGTCAGTTTGAGGTATTTTGTTGTCCTTGAGATAGGCCAGGTTGCCTTGTCGCAGGTGGAATTCAACATCAACTGTAAAGGAAGGGATCTCAAATTCTTTTGGCCATTACTTTTGTCTTTCCTGTCACAAGGTAGAAAGTATCTCTGTGTCAGCGGTGCTTGCAGAGTAATTCAGTACACCTTCTGGATCAAGTGACAAAATCAATTATATGAAAGAATTTTCAGTGTAGCTCTATCTGGAAGCTCTATTATGTTTGTTTGGTTGCAAAGTGCGTTTGCAAAGTCTGGATCTTCATACTGAATCGAAAAGTTGTAATGAAGCGCCAAACTATCTTCCTTATGTCTCCTTCTGTCAGTGTAACTCTTAGGAGATTTTTCCCATGAGAAGACATCTGGGCAGCAAATGAAAACATGGTAATTACTAAGGATATGAACACACTGAGGAAAACTATAAAATTGTAGAAGTTTGATGACAATCTTCAGGATTTTAGCACCTTACTGTATCAAAAAGATTGGTAGAAAAAGAAAATCAGTAATAAAAGTCGAAAAAAGTAATATTTGTTTTAATTCCATGGAAATGTATAAAACAATGAGAATTTATTTAGCACAAAATATAATGTTTAGGTGTCACTACCATCCTTCCTTTTACATTGTAACATGATAGAGGAAAAGCGTCATTGAGCTCTGATAACTGAGTCACACAAAGGGAAGTGACAAGGCTGCTGCAAAGCTCATATGACCGAATATGCTTATTGTACCATGCTGACATTGTTTTACAGATAAACAGAATCTCAGAGTTCACTGTCACACTGATCTGTGATATCTGCTTAAATTCTGGAAGACCAGAGTTTGAGCCAGTAGAAATAACCATATCTGCTTGATATTCAATAGCATCAGCTGTCACAGAGGATGCAGTCAGCGCTGTCTTTAGCTGTAGTGGTATTTGATGAAACACCTGCTGAATATGATCAGGAAATTATGTAACCAGTATGGTTTTAACTTTGTCCATTTCAATTGAGGGTCTGAAAAATAGTCCAGAGTCCAGATAGTATGCCATCATTCTCTGATGTTGGACAGACAATGTGAAGTCCACATTTCTGAAGTTTTGAGATTCATGAACTACCTTCTTAAAAAATTTATGTTTGACCTCAAAATGCATTGTCCAAACATCAGAGAGTGGGCGTTCTGTTTTTTTTTTTTTATTTTGAATCTCAAAAAAATCAATGGACTCTTCTGTAGTTTTTGATGCCACAGCCAATTCAACGACATCTTTAAGCAGCAACAAAATTTGCCATGTTCTGTCTCCTTCTGGAATATCATCCCCAATTAAAAGAGTAAGTAGTCTGAGCAAGGTCCAGTTTTCATGGCCATTGCCACCAATTGTTCCTTTATTGGCTAAAGCCTTTGGAACTGGCTGAGGTCGGTTGGTTTTATCAGAAAAGTGTAAGCAAAGGTCTTAACTGCATGGTTCACTGACTCAAGAGAGAAGTATTTATTTTCAGTTATTTCTGAAATGCAGAGAAAGAGTTTGGCTGGCACAATGCCCTCTAAAAGATCATGTAAAATGTCTGGTGGGTAGCCAATGATTGCATGAAAATGTTATCACTAAATGGGCAGGTTCCTTTCACTCCATACAGCTTACTCATAGAAGGATCCTGCTTAACCTCCTCAACATGCCTGTCATGAGTCTCTTTAGTACAAGGTTCAAAGTTTCCGGAACTTTCCTCTGTGTGCTGTGCCTCGTTTTTAGTTGCCATGCAAAAACGGCAGAACCTCTCCACAGCCTGCTATAGAATGAGGACCAAGGTTATCAGCTGTTATATATAGGACAGTCCCTTTGACAATTACTCCCAACTGACCAATGCAAAACCAGTTTGCTCCAGCTGAACAAGGTCCTTAACAATTGGTTGCATGTTTCTTTTCATAGCCATACTCTTTTACTGTACTAGCATTATAGAGAAGACCAAGTTGGATAGACCGTAACGTCGACCTGTGTTTCACAGGTATGGTACTTCTGGATGTTCCTAATGGGATGGCTACCTCAAATTCACCCACATAGAGTACTAGAGCAATGTGAAAATCATCACTGTTGAGAAGGCTATTGTCCTTAAAGTATTGATCATTGTTGTAAGAACTATACATATTGGGTTTACAATCTTGCACTGAAAGTGCTTTGTCTAGAATGTCTGGCTTGCTGAGCATTTTCTGTGTCATAGGCTGGATTGGTACATATATATAGGTTTTGTTTCCCTGGAAATCATGTAATCTACTGGCATAACCAAAGGAAATTGAGCTAAAAGATACAGTAAGGGTTTCTTCTTTTGATTGTTGATAAGCATCCACCGGAGTAACAGCATTTTGAAAAACATTGCTTTCTGAAACAGCATTTACCACCTCTGAAACAAGGAACTCATTAACATCTGGATGACACTTCAAGACATTTGAAACAGCCTTGTTCAACAGAGGCAGAGATAATGCATGAATTGAGCTTGCTGGAATATGAAGAACGTTTTGCATCTTCAAATAAAGGCCAGCCTAATTGTGTTCCAACTGAAGTGCTAAATCAGAATGTGTTGCATCAGCAGAATCAGCTATCTTGCATTGATTATACTCAGTTTCAGTCTCATCAAAAAACTGTTCTTGTGCTTCACTGTCATTCTCGCCACTCTGGGCAGAAACTATTTCTGGCTTTAGTGTCCTGCAGTCATTTTGACTATGATTCACTATGTTGATAGATTTCATAGACTATGAAACATCACTTTGTTCTACCTCAAAACACACGATTAACCGATGTATAATCCAAGTATTTACATCTTACAAGTTGAATATATCTTCACAAAATCCTGATGAAAATATTGTTAATTAATAGCGATGTTGGCAAAGTTTGACCGGGAAAAGCATCGTACCGAGTAGCTGACGTTCTTTGTAATGTAACGTGTCTTTGGAAAATTTGTAATGATGGCTGAGTTGTCCCTTATTATAGAAATGTATCATTAGGATTTAAACTTATTTCACAATTAAAATATTATTTTTCATGTTTATATATACATAATAATTTTACTTACTGAACATAAAATGGCGAATGACGACAAGCTTAAATCCTGAACTTTGCGGTTTAAGTAACAGGCATTAAGGACTGCCTTTTGTAATCATCTACCAATCAAGTGCATTAGTTGTCTTGTTGCTGGGCAGAACACCTTAATTAGCCAACCACATCAAAGGGAGACCAGAGGGAGCTATTAAAAGTATATAAAGTTATTGACAAACACAAATACAGTCAGGTCCATAAATATTGGGACATCGACACAATTCTAACATTTTTGGCTCTATACACCACCACAATGGATTTGAAATGAAATGAACAAGATGTGCTTTAACTGCAGACTGTCAGCTTTAATCCAAATTACATCCAAATCAGGTGAACGGTGTAGGAATTACAACAGTTTGCATATGTGCCTCCCACTTCTTAAGGGACCAAAATTAATGGAACAGGATAATAATCATATATCAAACTTTCACTTTTTAATACTTAGTTGCAAATCCTTTGCAGTCAATTACAGCCTGAAGTCTGGAATGCATAGACATCACCAGACGCTGGGTTTCATCCCTGGTGATGCTCTGCCAGGCCTCTACTGCAACTGTCTTCAGTTCCTGCTTGTTCTTGGGGCATTTTCCCTTCAGTTTTGTCTTCAGCAAGTGAAATGCATGCTCAATCGGATTCAGGTCAGGTGATTGACTTGGCCATTGCATAACATTCCACTTCTTTCCCTTAAAACTGCTTTTGCAGTATTGGGTCATTGTCCATCTACACTGTGAAGTGCCGTCCAATGAGTTCTGAAGCATTTGGCTGAATATGAGCAGATAATATTGCCCGAAACACTTCAGAATTCATCCTGCTGCTTTTGTCAGCAGTCACATCATCAATAAATACAAGAGAACCAGTTCCATTGGCAGCCATACATGCCCACGCCATGACACTACCACCACCATGCTTCACTGATGAGGTGGTATGCTTAGGATCATGAGCAGTTCCTTTCCTTCTCCATACTCTTCTCTTCCCATCACTCTGGTACAAGTTGATCTTGGTCTCATCTGTTCATGAACTGGATGTTGTTCCAGAACTGTGAAGGCTTTTTTAGATGTTGTTTGGCAAACTCTGATCTGGCCTTCCTGTTTTTGAGGCTCACCAATGGTTTACATCTTGTGGTGAACACTCTGTATTCACTCTGGTGAAGTCTTCTCTTGATTGTTGACTTTGACACACATACATCTACCTCCTGAAGAGTGTTCTTGATCTGGCCAACTGTTGTGAAGGGTGTTTTCTTCACCAGGGAAATAATTCTTCGGTCATCCACCACAGTTGTTTTCCGTGGTCTTCTTGGTCTTTTCGTGTTGCTGAGCTCACCGGTGCGTTCCTTCTTTTTAAGAATGTTCCAAACATTTGTTTTGGCCATGCCTAATGTTTTTGCTATCTCTCTGATCGGTTTGTTTTGTTTTTTCAGCCTAATGATGGCTTGCTTCACTGATAGTGACAGCTCTTTGGGTCTCTTCTTGAGAGCTGACAGCAACAGATTCCAAATGCAAATAACACACTTGAAATGAACTCTGGACCTTTTATCTGCTCCCTGTAATTGGGAAAATGAGGGAGTAACACACACCTGGCCATGGAACAGCTGAGAAGCCAATTCTCCCATTACTTCTGGTCCCTTAACAAGTGGGAGGCACATATGCAAACTGTTGTAATTCCTACACAGTTCACCTGATTTGGATGTATGTACCCGCAAATTAAAGCTGACAGTCTGCAGTTAAAGCACATCTTGTTCGTGTCATTTCAAATCCATTGTGGTAGTGTAAAGAGCCAAAAATATTAGAATTGTGTCGATGTCCCAATATTTATGGACCTGACTGTGTATTTGGTTAGACCCATGTTAATACAATGAACAGATTTTATTCATCATCACTTAAATTTCAGAATTTCTTTAATGAGTTTTTTCTTTTGGAATACAAAGGTCAAAATCCATGGGCAAAGACTTGTTTTATTCCAAGATATAGATATGCACACCAAACAGGAGAAACTGTAGGTTTTTTACTTATTTATTTTGATTCAATATAAGGGACTGAGCTATAGAAACAGATGTAAATCTTTGAACATATGATGAAAGCACATCAGACAGAAAAACTATACTATAGGCTATAGCAAGTCCAACAAAAACAAATATTACCAGTCTTGTCATTTTAATCTTTAACCTCAGTTCTTGACTGTTACAAATATTTGGCATACAAAAACTAACATGCTAGCAAAACTGGCTTGGGGAGGTTGAAACAGTCGTGCTTTATCATGTTGTCCTTGGTGGAGAATGATTATTCTCTATGTACCAAAACAAAGAGTCCCAGCATGCATAGAACGGCATACTGTATAAAAACAAAATACATTTTTAGAACATAATGTCATACAGTTGTGCTCATAAGTTTACATACTTTGGCAGAATTTATGATTTCTTGGCCATTTCTCAGAGAATATGAATGATAACACAAAAACCTTTCTTTCACTCATGGTTAGTGGTTGGCTGAAGCCATTTATCAATAATCAACCGTGTTTACTCTTTTTAAATCATAATGACAACAGAAACTACCCAAATGACCCTGATCAAAAGTTTACATAACCCAGTTCTTAATACCGTGTATTGCCCCCTTTAACTTTAATAACAGCTTGAAGTCTGTTGTGGTAGTTGTGGATGAGGCTCTTTATCTTCTCAGATGGTAAAGCTGCCCATTCTTCTTGGCAAAAAGCCTCCAGTTCCTGTAAATTCTTGCGCTGTCTTGCATGAACTGCACATTTAAGATCTCCCCAGAGTGGCTCAATGATATTGAGGTCAGCAGACTGAGATGGCCACTCCAGAACCTTCACTTTATACTGCTGTAGGCAATGACAGGTCGACTTGGCCTTGTGTTTTGGATCATTGTCATGTTGGAATGTACAAGAATGTGCCATGCGCAGCTTCCGGGCTGATGAATGCACATTTTCCTCCAGTTTTTTTTTTTTTTTATAACTTACTACATTCATCTTACCATCAATTTTGACCAAATTTCCCGTGCCTTTGTAGCTCACAGCGTTCCACCTTCATGTTTCACAGTAGGAATGGTGTACCTTTCATCATAGGCCTTGTCCTCTCCAAATGTAGCATTTATGGTTGTGGCCAAAAAGTTAAATTTTGGTCTCATCACACCAAATGACTTTATGAAGTGATGCTAGAAGGTTTGAGGCTTGTCTCTGTGCTGTTTGTGGCATTTGCGTATTAATGGCTTTCTTCTGGCAACTCGACCATGCAGCCCATCTTTCTTCAATTGCCTCCTTGTTGTGCATGTTGAAACACACACTTACACACACACACTAATTATAAGCAAACAGAAGAGGATGGTTACCTTTAATAGCCATTCAACCCTGTTTGTATCAACTTGTGTGCATATTATGAGGCCAAAATCACCAGGGTATGTAAACTTTTGATCAGGGTCATTTGGGTAGTTTCTGTTGTCATTATGATTTAAAAAGAGCAAACACAGTTGATTGACAGTAAATCAGTCAACCACTAACCATGAGTGAAAGAAAGGTTTTTGTGTTGTTATTCATATTCTCTGAAAAATAGCCAAGAAATAATCAATTCTGCCATGGTATGTAAACTTACGAGCACAACTGTAAAAGGATTTATAAAAATGCACTCTGAAATAATTGCATCAACTATACCAACCTTAAATTTAGGGTAGTCATTCATCAATATTGTAACAATTCCTATGTAAGGCACAAACCTAAAGAGGGAAAATTATTAGCAACAGTTCAATACCAAATAAGAATGTTTGTATTAAATAAATAAACCTACCCTCTTGCCCTGCCCACCACATCCTTCTTCTCCAACCAATGCTGTCCCCTCTTGTATAGGCCTCGGTCATCGACAGAGTTATTATCACCTTTTGTCAGGAACTTAATATCCCCATTTTCCCTAAAGAAGGTGAACACAAGCAAATTGAAGTTTCATTAAAAGACAAATGTTTAATTAAAAAGTAATCAATGAAGATAGTATTTCTCACCAATTTATTAATTAGTTAAAGATCAATAAATATTTACAGTACAATAATCATTTTATACTTTAACTTAAAACCCTTTAAAAAAAAAAAAAAATAAAAAAATAAAAAAATATTACAGAAAATAGATTTAGAAATTAGATTTAGATCTGGGGCAAACCAGAAAAATACATTCTGCCATTAGCCACTGAAAAAGGTTTATCTTTTAGACCTTGTGGACTAATGCATTTCTGTGTAAGACAAAATGTGGAACATCTCAAATATTAAAAGGAGAAATTTAAATCCATGGTGAAATCACTCCAGGAACAACCAAATGACTGAAGGAGGAAAGAGACAAATTGGAATAAAAGATTGAGGATGGAACAAATATGAGGTCTCCCGTATGCCCTGTTCAGAGCATAAACAATTTTATTTTAAGCAATTAAAGTTAGTCAAAAAAAAAAAACATTCCCCTGTCAAAATTGTAGGTTTTATGATGTAAAAATAAATCAGGTAAGATTTGTCTATTATTAATGTCATGCAGCAGCAACAACACAAACAAAACACAAATATAAACCTGCGTGTACCCCATTTAACTAATCCTTTATTAAAGTAAAGTAGATTTTTTTTTTTTTTGTCATTTCAACCATATATAGGTTACGTAGGACCATGGTGCTTCATAGAACAAAAGACAAAGCTACATAGAACAACACAGAACTAAGGACATACCTAAGTTAGTCCTAGCCACATAAAGTGCATCTGTGCAACCTAGTGCAAACAGAGCAAGACAAAAGGCAATGCAGACAAACAATACAAAAAACACTACAAGACAAAACACAAAGCAGTGCCAACTAGTGAATATACTGTGTATTCTACAGTACATGTCTAAAAATATAGGAAAGAACATTAAACAATCATAATAGCAGCAATAATATGGGGTGATGTAATCAGTTGTGCAATATAGCATGTGCAAGATAGCAAAAACAGTGTGCGAAAATAACAGCATGTAAACATTTTGATATAGTTGGTGTTGTAGACATGGTTGAAGATGTCAGTGAAGGCATGTTAGCTGTTTTACACATGGATGCCCTGCCACATGTGCCAGGTGTCGCCGCCGTCCCGGAAATGGCTGCGATTGTCTGGGTACGTGTGTGCTTTTCTTCTCTGATGGCCCTTGCTGTTCTCAGGAATGTCCTGTCCCCTGCTCTGAAGGCGGTGTCTCAAGACTTCAGCAGCTCACACACATTTGCAGTCATCCACAGCTTCTGGTATGGGCATGTGTTGATGGTCTTGGAGACAGTCGTGCACTTATCGATGTTGCTGGTGCCGGTGCCGTGTACTCCTCCAAGTTGACAAAATCACCAGTTGCAGCCTCCCTGAACATGTTCCAGTCAGTTCACTCAAAATAGTCCTGCAGAACAGAGGTGGCTCCTGCTGACCAGGTTTTCACCTGCTTCAGAACCGGATTAGAGCATCAGAGTGGTCTGTATGCTGGAATTAGCAGAACAGAGATGTGGTCTGAGTGGCTGAGGTGGGGGAAGGGCTCCACCCGATACGCACAGGGGATGTTTGTGTAAACAAGGTCCAGTGTGTTCGCCTCGCTCATTGCAAATTCCACAAACTAATCTTTATTATTAATCATATCATACTAAACTTTACTAGAAATAACATTTTGCTTGTAATAGAGCACTCTGACAGTATAACTGTCTAACAACTTCAAAAGATCCATCAGAGAGGGGATGTTCTGCACTCCTTCATCTCCCTTAACTTTCCCATAGGTCTCTTAACAGTCTTTCTTTTAAGCTTGATCTTTAGTGTCACTGTGATGCCATATTTTCTCTACTTGTCAAGGGCCTTCACAGTGTTTTGGAACACTTACAGTCCTCCTCTCCTAATTGATACCTTTTGACAATAAAATAATTTTAAGTTCATTGCAGGCCATGTTTTCAGTAGTTTGTGGACCCATTACTCATTGTTTTAACAAAACATGTACTGTATGCACAGTACTGTGTGTATATGTATATATATGTATATATATATATATACTATTCTTTTCCACATAATAGCTGCCATACCTTATTTAACAGGGAAATGAGGATGGGTTCCCTTCTGAGTATGGTTCCTCTCAAGATTTTTTCCTCATATAATCTCAGGGAGTTCCACCAACCCAATTTTTCATTCTGTTTGTATAATTCTGTAAAGCTGTCTTGAGACAATGTGAATTGTTACAAGCACTATAAAAATAAATCTGAATTTCAATTAAACAGCATTTTGTTGCCATGTACACTCTAAACCTGGATTTTGTGCTAATTAAACATTTTAAGTGGTCACTGCTTATTCTTTTTTGTTTTTTTTAAAAAAAAAACGTTGTCACTACTTAATGAGATGGCAGCGAATACGGAAGTAGCGGCCCCTCTCTCTCCGACGTCTATACTCATTGAAAAAACTGTGAATGTAACACTGGAAAGAGAGAAGAGAAACACAACCTTGATCCTTGAAATTGGTTGTTTACACTATTCATGAGAAATATCGAGTACGATGATCATGTTAAGCAGAGACAACTCGGTAGGTCACGTTTTTGTAATGGAGGGGAGGGGCTTACTGAAACAGGTGATGACGGTGAGAAGAGCTGTGCCTGAAGTTTCGTCCTGGCTGATGATGCATGCTAAATGTGGATTTATTTTAAAAGCAATGCTAATCGGTGAGTGTACAGATTTTTTTATTCTATAGACACTTTTCTGAAAAAAGTGACAACCCAGAATCCAGACTGATGTTTAACTGTTAAAAGTTAACGTGGTGTTTATGTACTGGTCAACGTTATTTCATCTGTTTGTTCACAGTCTAGCTGTAAGGCTAAAGATTAAATTAATTTTTTTGTCAGGTCACAGTTTATAATCCAGTGTGTTTCTGTATGTTCACAGTTTAGCTACAACATGTGTATTTCGTTGGCATATGTGTTTTGTCAGTTCATATCAGCAGGTCCATGGACACGTGCTTGTGGCTAACGATAATGTATATCTTTCTTTGGTGTGTTATAGGCAATTGTTAAAAAATTGCTACTTAATTCACAAGTTACTTTTTGTCTTTATTTGTAATATTAACAATCTGTTTGAATGGTCATTAGCACATGTTAATTAACTTTTACAGTGGAATTGTATCTGCAGCTGATTTACAGTACTTGTGCTCTGTTTTCACAGGTTCTTGTGAAGATGCAGTGGAAATGTAAGTTTTTTTTTTTATTTATACACTGTAAAACCAAATAGTATACTTAACTAGAAAAGTGCAAGTATGTTTACTTAACTTTGGCCAAAATGTTGATTTTACTTAACATTTTTAATTGTTGTACATTTTTTTAAATATATAGTTGACATAACTAAGAAACATTAAGTAAAATCACTCAGAATGTTTAGGACGTTCTTTTGAGCATGCGCAGTGAAGCACAGCTCATCTCCCCCACACCTTGCTCGAGGCAGCACATCCACTCCCCCACACCTTTCTCGAGGCAGCAGGTTGAGCAGAGGCTTTGTAAAAGTCTGATTTAAGGTAATTACTGCTTTTTTTGTTTATTTGGTTGCTTTTCATTCGGATTTCATTCGCATTTTTTAATTGATATTATCTTGTGTCATCTTGTCTTGTTAGCGCCTTAAAACGTCTCTTTACACAAACACGTTTTGGTCCATACATGTAATTATAAGTGTTTTAAGTTTTAAATTAGTTGTTTTGTGCATTA
>JAOTRN010000032.1:8015483-8025948 GCA_028566695.1 Bagroides melapterus
ATATTATTTCTGCCACTATGACATTTAGAGATACGCTAGCATTTCCAAAACAGCACAGAAACAGCACATGCAATATAAGCAGAAATGATATAATTTGGTGCAATGACATTTCTGTGCTGTGTCGGAGATGTTTACATTTACATTACATTTATTACGTGTTGCATACAGATGGATGCATCTCTAACATGTTCGTCACGAACATAATCCCTACGCAATATAGCCTTAAATATCTTAGCATAAAGACAAGGTCAAGGCTTATAATATACCATATTTTAAAAGCAACTTTCTATTTATTTTTCTGTTTATTGGAAAACCAATCACAGTCTTCAAAAAATGTCAGACCTAGCAACGGGGTCAACCCTGCCTGGTCTCTAAGGTAAAAGCTTTTGTATTTTGCTTTCTCAAAATAGTTAGCAAATTTTAAGCTCAATTAGGAGCTCACTGAACTTCACACCAGATTATCTTTAGAATCTTCATGAATATGGGCCCAGGTCTCTGACTTTAGGCAATACTGCCTTCAAAATAACTCAATATGTACTGTAAACAAAGTGGTAAAGTTCAAATTAGCAGTGCCAACCATAGTGCCCCTCATCACAAAGGCAGGCTGCTCCAGTGGTGCAATATCCATGTCCGTTGCAAAGACCTGGACATGCTTCACCAATGTAGACATCATCGACTCCCCAGCCATGTCGCTCACCAGCTTCCTCTTTCTGAATCCAGCGGAACTGTGTTGCACTAAAGAGCAGGAGGATGTTATGTTATAGAAATCGTTATAATATCTTGCTCCAGGGCAAATAAATTATCTACGGACATATACTGTACCAGTATTTCTTTTTTTGTTTAATAGCTTGCAAGAGAGAGAAATATGTCACATAGGGCATCATTTTACAAAATAAAGGTAAGGTTTTTTGTAAGCAAAAATTAAGTTTATTAAGTAAATTAAGAAACCATTTAGACTTGTATCAGAATAAGCAACCAAATGCCCCTTGTTGACTCCTGCATATATTTCAGCTTTATGGCAGTTTGTGTATGTCACAACCATTACAATGTATAAAGTTAACCAGCTTAAGTGTGTATTTTGTAGTTGTAGATGTAGATTACTGTTGCCTGGAAACACAGAACTAGTGTTTCATTTATTTACAGATAATCACATTTTCTGTTTTTTGGTAATGTAGATAAAAAAAGTTGCAATAGGGTTGTTGCTAATAATTAATGATGATGCATACCTTTCTGTTTTTTGTTTTTTTTTTGTGTTTTTTTAACTTATAGGAGCCCCATTGCAGTGGCTCATATATGAACAATGAGTGTTTCTATTTGTTTATTTCCTTGCTGATATAAACCTTTCATTCATTTCAGTTCCTCAGGATGGTTTTCAACTAGTAAATGCTGAATATCTTCAAAGTCTTCGTAATGCAGTTGGTGTAACGTCGCTGGTGCTGTCTCAGGCAAACCCTTGGCCACCAGCACCTTCCTGGTAGAGTCACGGGCACCGACAGACACGACAGGCAAGTTCACATGGCCTGTCGAGGCACAAGAGGCCTTCGAGGCCTTGAAGGTCAGATTGATCTCGGCCCCAGTGCTCCGGATGCCAGACCCTGAGATCCAGTTCTTAGTGGAGGTCGACGCTTCTGACATAGGCGTAGGGGCTGTTCTCTGTCAAAGGTCTGGTCCTAAGAACAAGTTGCACCCCTGACTGCACCAGAGAGGAACTATGATGTAAGGGACCACAAGCTCTTGGCCATTAAGTTGGCTTTGCAGGAGTGGAGGCATTGGCTGGAGGGGGCCAAGCACCCATTCCTCATTCAGACAGACCACAAGAACCTGACCTATATTCAGCAGGCCAAGCGTCTGAACCCGCGGCAGGCAAGGGGGTCCCTGTTCTTCACCCAGTTTGATTTCACACTCTCTTTCAAGCCCAGTTCCAAGAACACCAAAGCAGATGCTCTCTCCCATCAGTGGGATGCCCCGGCAGAGAACCCCAACCCATAATCCCACCTTCTAGGATAGTGGCACCTTTATGTTGGGGTTTGGAGGAAGTGGTTCGTCAGGCTCTCCGACAGGAGCCCGATCCAGGAGACAGCCCACCTAATAGACTCTACGTGGTGACCCCGGTCCAACCACAGGTTCTTACCTGGGGCCATGCCTCACCTTTTGCTGGGCACCCAGGTGCTGTGAGAACCTTAGAGTTTTTGTGCCGCACATTCTGGTGGCCCTCTATGAATAGAGATGTTCGAGCCTTCGTGGCTGCCTGCCAGAAATGTGCACGAAGCAAGGAACCCCGGACTCATCCACAGGGCCTGCTTCACCCTCTACCCATCCCGGCCTGCCCCTGGTCACACCTCTCACTAGACTTCATCACTGGTCTTCCACTCCCTGGGCATGAGTGTAATTCTAGTGATTGTGGATAGGTTCTCTAATGCAGGTAAATTTATTCCTCTGCCAAATCTTCCATTAGCTAAGGAGATGGTGGAACTTCTCCTCCAGCATGTCGTCTGAACACACGGCTTCCCTCTAGACTTGATTTCAGATTGTGGTCCCCAATTTGCAAGCCGCTTTTGGAAGGCCTTTTGCCGCCTAATTTGTGCCTCTGCCAGTCTCTCAATGTAGAGAGGAGTTGGTTTGTACTCTCCGGTGCCTGGCCACCTCCAATCCAGACTGAAAGAGTAAACCAGGACTTGGTTCGTACTCTCTGGTGCCTGGTCACCTCCAATCAGGCGACATAGGTCAGACACCTGATCTGGGTTGAGTACGCCCACGACATCCTTTGGCACTCTGCCCTGGGCATGTCACCTTTCGAGTGCCAGTTCAGGTACCCTCCTCCCATGTTTGCTGAGCAGGAGAGGGACCTAGGGCTCCCAGCAGCAGAACAGATGGTGGCCCGCTGCCACAGGGTCTGGCAGAGGGCAAAAAGGGCCCTCCAGCCTGCTGGGACGAAAGTTCCCGTGCAGCTAACTGCAAGAGGCGTGCAGCCCCTATGTTCCGCCCGGGTCAGAGGGTCTGGCTGGCGTCCAAAGACCCTTGAGAGTGGAGTCCAAGAAATTGGCACCCCGCTATATTGGGCCCTTTAAAGTTTTGTAGCGGATAAATCCAGTTGTATACCGCCTGCAACTCCCCTGCTCCTTGAGAATCAACCCCACGTTCCATGTCTCGAGACTCTAGCTGGTGCCATCTCAGGCAAACTCGCGACCACCTTCCCTTATAGCCTCTGGGTCACGTGCCAGTAATTAACGCAACTCACGGCACCTGCACGCCTTGCTATTTAAACTCCAGTATTCCCTCGCTCCGCGTGCAGACATAGTCTGTGCCAGGTAACGTGGTGGTATGTCATATCGAAGTGCATAGTGCGGCGAAAGGTAATATCTAGTTGAACTAGGATTACAAAAGACATTTCATGTTGAACTTAGTGTCGGTATCTGTATCAGAGTGCCAGTCGCTCTGAGAGGTAATCTTTAAGCAACAAATGAAAGACTTCTCTAACTCACGGTACTGTATCCATATCAGAGGTCTAGTCGCTCTGAGAGGTAACTCTCGTGCTCATTTTAAGAAAGATCTCACTAGGATACAGCGCGGTTGGTCATCTTGCCTGCTGTGGCAAAGCAGTAGAGTCACGGGCACGTGTGCGGAGATATCTTTCTGAAACCTGTTATTGACCTTTCATCGAGATCTCTCTCCAGGCCTGCACCATCGCACATGTGGGGGAGAACCACCGAATATAGTGACATCTAGGCTGTTAATGTTAGAGTGATTCTTTTCATTCTTACAGTTAATTACAGTAATTGATGTGGGAGGTGACCAGGGAATGTGTAAGAATGGCAGTAGTTTGTGGGGTGAGGTACGGGCGGAGACGTGCAATGTTTCGGAGCTGGAAGTAACATGATTTGGAAATGCTGTTAATATGTGATTCAAAGAACAGACTACCATCAAAGATGACCCCCAAGTTTCTAACCAGGCAAAAGGAGAAACTAAGGAACCATCAATGTGAAGTGAGAGACTGTTAGATTTGGAAAGGGTCGATTTAGAACCTATAAGGAGAACCTCATTCTTATTACTGTCAAGTTTGACAAAGTTTGAGGAAAACCAACATTGTTAGTGAAGCAGGAGGGCGGGAGAGCAAGGTCAGGTTTAGTGAATATAGTTGTGCGTCATCTGCATAACAATGGAAATGCATATTGAATTTCCTAAAGATGTGACTTATGGGAGAAGATAAATTAAGAATAGAAGAGGGCCCAGGAGACACCACTACTGACAGGGAACGACTGAGAACAGAATTTTTTTATTTGAACACACCGAGTACGGTCTGAAAGATATAAAGTGAACCAAGCCAAAGGTGTACCAGTAATACCAATAGCACCTAAACAGGTTAATAGTATAGTGTCTGAAACCGTATCAAAGGCTGCACTCAAAACCAACAGAACAAGAATAGTTAATAGTCTGTCATCAGCATCCATTAGGAGATAATTAGTGACCTAAACTAAAGCAGTTTCTGTACTGTATTTTGTACAGAAACCAGACTGAAATGATTCAAATAGATTGTTGTCATTCAGATGAGCATAAACCTGTGTGGCAACTGCTTTTTCCAGAATTTTTGCAATGAAAGGGAGAGTCGATATTGGACAGAAATTACTGAGATTATTGGGGACAGCCCCAGGTTTCTTAAGATTTGGAGTTATTGCAGCATTTTAAGAGAAGATGGAACAATCCCAGGAATGAGAGAGAAGTGAATAATGTGAATTATAAGAGAAGAGAGTGCAGGTAGGCAGGCTTTTACCAGGTGAGTTGGTAAAGGATCAAGCTGACTTGTGGAGGGTTTAAATTTATGGACAAGATTTGAGATTTCAGATTCAGTGGGAAGCTTAAAGGAAGAGAGAACAGATAGGAGAATCAACTGGCATGATATGGAAGTGGCTATAAGAGATATTAGACAAAGAAGCTAACTACTGATGAATATTAATGATTTTATCATTGAAGAAAGTCATTAGCGCTTCACATTGAGCAGTGCATTACAGGTAATGTGGAAGTGTATTTGAGGGTTTTAGCATATTGTTAACTGTGGAGAATAAGACTTTTGTATCACCTTTACCAGACTTAATTCCTTTATTGTAGTGAGCGGATTTAGCTGTAGTCAGAGCATCTTTATACAGACTGATACGGTCACTATACATTTCTTTGTGTACAGTTAGTCCAGTTCTTTTGTAAAGATACTCCATGCGGCAACCCCTGGCTTTGAGCCGACGAAGCTCAGGTGTATACCAAGGTGCAGAGCGAGTAAGAAATGGGTAGATTCTGGCATGGTGATAATTCTGTCTCCTTCCTCCCAGTTTGTAGCAACATTCTTAGGCAGCTATCTGAACTGTGATCCTCAATACACTGCTCAAAAGTACTGAGCCCCACACAAGAGCACTTCACCATAACAGATCAGACCAGCACCACTCACTCTAAAACATTCTGTAAATAAACACTTGTCTTTGGGGTGATTCCTCGTTCCTGTGTTTCTGTATGTTTATGCTTTGACTCTTTCTTGTGCTTGATACCACGGTAGATGAATTTTCTTGACCATGAGTAGAAGAATTATCTGCCAATGAGATGTGAATTGTGTTTCATTGTTTCTATAACCTTCTTGAGGCCTCTAAGTTTAGCTTGTGTGCTTCACTGTCTCAGAAATTCAAGGACACCTAGTATTATATTTGATTAGGACTCACCCTCTCTGAGGGATAACACTATGGAATAAATTTTTGTGCCATAAGCAAAGTGAGAAAGGCTGGAAAATGTAATGACTGTGACCCAAAAGGTGACATGCAAATTAGTAACATGGGAAGACAAAACATTTCTTTGACGTGTCATCCAGCTCCAATAGCTTATTACAACAAAATTTAGATCTCTAACCCAGATTCAAGACCTTTTGAAAACTATAGCAAACTAAAGTACTGATTATATTTGATGTGAAGTCATGCTGTGATTTGTTCATGATTCCCTATAATTGCAATCTGGCTAGGAAATATTGTCATCACAATGAGATGGTACTGTCAAAGGCCATGGTAGTAATAGAGTTTTCAAATTAAGGCATATCTCACCAAACTTCCGGTGGACTAATAAGTTAGTTCAGTGTAGTTATATAATTCTGACCATATTTCCCCTAAATAATTACGTAATTAATTAAACTTCTCTGAGAGCTAAGACCTTTCCCTACAGTAAAATAAACTCATTGTCTTTATTGCTACTATATCTCTACTTTATTTATGCTGATTCTTAATGCTTATGCTTAATATTTATGCTTGTTATGATGTTCTTAACTGATTTGCCTCAGCCATTCTAATCATTTTAAGTAATCTATTACAGTATTTACTTCCTTCAGGTTGTGTACCACTGTTGTGTTTCCTGTTCGTAGGTTTGATAATCCATTCTTGTATTGCTGGATATAAGTTATTATTGTGAGTGTGCATGCTTCTCTCTCCCTGTATTTATCACTCTCCCTCTCTTTCTTTGTACTTTGTACAGGTACTTTTTTTGAGTCAAATACAATACTTACTAGAGATTGCTAGAGAGCCGATTCTGAGTTGCTGAATAATACTGCAATATGTTATGATCTTGGGACTATTCCCTGCCAGCCCACTAGAGGGAGTGCTGGCAGTTGATTCAACTTTGTCTTGTGTGTTCCTTGTTCTGTGTCTTTTATTTTGATATCTATCCTTGCCTTGTGTTTTCCTGCTTCCTTGTCCCACCTGTATCTTGTTAACATTGCTCGTTTGTCTGTTCTCGCTTGTGATTGGTTCATTGTGTATATTTAAACCCCTTTGTTTGCCCTGTCCTTTGTGAGTTGTTTTTCCCCTCTTGTGGCTGTCATGTTTTGTTGCCTTTTCCCCTGGATTACTTTTGTTTATCTTTTGTTAATAAAACCCTCAACTCCATTTGGATCCCCTTGCTCATTCCTTGGACTTAAGATAACACAATAATTATGTACCTAACAAGGATTTAATTTTTTTTTTTGACAGACTGACTCCATTACTTCCCTTAGTCAACGTAAGGCAAGTTATTTTAAGGAGAGATGTCAAAACTTAATTTGTAACAAAATGCTAATATGCCCTAGATAGAATGTCTGTTTGTTTCTTTCTGCTGTTTGCAAGAATTCTGCAACAGTGTCATTTGATAAATTCAATGCTTAGCACACAGAATTAACAAATGTCACAGTATTCCATACCCAGAAGATACATGGTCAGGTAGCTGCAAAGTAACTCTGGTCCAGACTAAGCTGTTAACAGGGCTGTAGATGCTGGACTCATGGAACTGGAAAGGGGAACATCCCACATTATTCATTGAAGAGGGGAGGCAGGCAGACTGTACCAAATGCCAAAGGTCTGATCTGTAGGGAAAAGCCATAAACAAATAGCTATTAGACAGCAAAAAAAAAACAACGTACCCCTAAAAGTTTATAAAAAAAAAAGTGAGCGCATATGGCACAGGTGTCAAACTCAGTTCCTGGAGGGCCAGAGCCCTGCAAAGTTTAGTTCCAACCCTGCTCAAACACACATAGTATGCAGTTTTCAATTAAGCCTGTATCAGGTGTGTTTAATTAGGGTTGCATCTAAACTCTGCAGGGCTCTGCCCCTCCAGGAACTGAGTTTGACACCCCTGGTATGGTATATTGGTATATTGCTCGTCATTAATGCTGCTATTAATGCTATTTTCAATAAAAATAAATAAAGTAATGAATAAATAAAAAAGAAATCTGTACTCTTCCATACTAAAAAAAACTTTAATGGAATGAACATCTTAATGGTCCAGTCATGGCTGGTGCTGTTCTGTAATGGTTAATCTGATACGATTGACAAGGAAACCTTTCATGTTAAAAGTGGTCTTGCTGTTTAAGCAGCATTTATATAATATAATTTTGAATATTGATAATTTTTGTCAATTGCCATGTCAGTATCTCGGGTCATATTTTGGCTTTTGGGACATTGGAGGGGTGCTCCGGCTTTCCTGTCTTGTGCCATCTGCTATTTTTGTTGTTGTTGCTGTTTTTGGTCACCTGTTTGCCCTGCCCTAGTCTTGTTCCTCCCCTTGCCTGCACACCTGTTCTAAATGTCTCTTGTTATGTGACTTTTGTCGGCGCGGAATTCTTGTCGTCGTTATTTGTATTTTTGTCATCTTTTCTGTTTGTCTGGCGTGTTTCAGTTTTGTTTTGTTAATAAATCATACTGGATTTTATCCTCGCATTTGGGTCTGCTTTGTTTTATTTTTGCCACCAGTGACAGAAGAATTCCGCCTCTTACAGACCCAGAGGGATAACCTTCAGCCTAGAAATCAGTGGATTGGGAGCCCTGGACTATTCCTTTGCCCGTTCGAGTTTTTTTTGTTGTTGTTGTTTTTTCTATGGACTTCGCACCGCATCTGTTCCAGTGGGGGATGTCGCTCCATTTCTGGTTTCCATGGAGGACGCTGCCTCATCTCTTGTCTGCGGAGGAAGTGTCTATTACCTGGATTTTTTTTCGGTTTCTGTCGCATTTGTTCTTGAGTGTGGCACTGCTCCAGTTCCTGTTTTCCCATTTGGGACACTGCCTCACTTTTTGCTCGCAGAGGATTTTGCAGAACCGAACCTGTTCATTTTATTCCCTCCCACCCTCCCATTTCGGACTCCTTAACAGACATTGCTCGGCCCTCCTGCCCGGCTGTGGATGTTGCTCGGCCCTTCTGCTCTGCTGCGGACATCACTCAGCCCTTCTGCTCGGCAGCGGATGTCGCTTATCCCTTCAGCTCGGCTGTGGATGTTGCTCCGCTCCCCTCACCTGCCTCGCCATGTTCCTCGCTTCCCCCACCTGCCTCACTGTGTTCCTCACTCCCCTGGACTTTTGGGCATCAACCGGATTGGTGCTTCGGGTGCCGTGCTTTGAGGGGGGTGTCCTGGCTTATGCCATGTGCTACTGTTGTTCTTGTTGTTGTTGCTGCTGCTGTTTTTGGTCACCTGTTTGTCCCGCCCTAGTCTTGTTCCCCCCCCTTTCCTGCACACCTGTTCCCAATGTTATTTGTATTTTCGTTGTCTTTTCTGTTTGCCCTGTTTTGGTTTTGTTTTTGTTAATAAATCGTGCCTGATGTTATCCTCGTGTTTGGGTTTGCTTTTTTTTATTTTTGACATGCCATAACAAATAATTTTGCCTGCTTAAGCAAATATCATCTATTACAAAAAATAAATCTCTCTATATTAGTCTCTCTATTTACATGTGTACTTTTAAGTCAATTGTTCTATCTTTGTGACTTTATTTCACTCACCTGGCATCTTTTCTGTATTGTAGAAGCACTGGATGATGAGCTTCACAGCTTTCTGTTTCACAACCTACCACAATCTGTAACACAAAATGTATATGATAGTAAAAGTGAGAAACAAATGTTTGAATGGTCTTTGTAAATAGGGGCAACAAATAAAAAATCAAAACAAGAGTAATTAACGTTTATAATAGAATAACATTTATAACTGTTTAAGAACAGTACACACGAAATCATTCATGTTTTAGACAAGCTGGCTGTTTCCCCACCGTAAGATGTTTAAAATTGTAGCACAAAAACAAAAACCATGTTTTAACTCACTATTGGCACATTATTTACCAGATGTATGACAATAACAATAAGCTGAAATGTGTTGCTCTCTACCTTAAAGAAAAGAAAAAGAAAACAAAACAGACAGGTTTTGACAGCTGATACAGCAAAATAGAGGTTGTCTTAACAAATGATTGAACATAATAGTCTAGTGAATTTTATTGCTAAAGTCATTCAGTTTGTAAAAAATAAAAGTTGAGTTTGAGTTTGGTTTTGACATTTGTAAATCGCACAATAAAACACAGAATCTCTCCTCTCCCCATACATGGCAAACACAATCACAGCTTATCTTTCAACACCAGTCAGAAGCGTGAAATATTTGCAGGGTGAACAATGAACAGTCCACTCTTTTGTAAGGTTTGAGGGTGCATAAAACTGGTGTTTGATCAGGGATCTCCAACCCTGCTCCAGTCTTTGCATTTTCCATTTCAAAAACAACTGCAGTACCTGGACTATGGCAAAGGCAAAAGCGCAAGAGAACACTTGTTAATAAACGTTTAATTTTTTCGTTTAATATGTCTTTTTAAGATAATGAACCTCAACACAGCACAAATACAAACATTAAACCTCTTTATGCAACCCAGCAATTAAAAGCAATAACTGTCACTAAAACTAGTTGTATACAATATTAAAATTTTTCAAATTGAATACATATTGGTATACATATATTGGTGGTAATTCTTTTAACTTTGATATTGTAGACAGCGTTTGTGTTTTTATGCCCAAATCTCTCAAATCTAGCCTGTCGGATGAGTGCAGTGAAGTGAGCTTGACACGTCAGCTCGCACTGAGTGAAAGTGTATTGTAGCGTCTTCAGGTCGTCTTCAGGTCAAGCAGGGACCATTTGCCCTGGGGTCTGGTATATGTCCTGCTAAAATCC
>JAOTRN010000032.1:8031696-8041957 GCA_028566695.1 Bagroides melapterus
GAATAGTGTTGTAGGCTCTTGGTATCTTAAGTCTTGTAACCTAGTGAACCTGAGTTAATTTATTCAAAGACAGAGACTTTAAAAGACTTTTGTATGTCACTCTGGATAAGGACATCTGCTAAATGATGTAAACATAAATGTAAACGTAAATAACGTTGGCTGTTGCCGTCATTGGCCTAGCCAAATATCTTTCACTGCTGACTAGATGGAAGCCACCTGAATGGGAGACAGACGTGCCTGCATCATGGTGGAATCCCAAACTACCCCAGAAAGATGGTTCTCTGACAAGGAGAAAGCTCACACTTCTTCCAGAGCATTGTCCCTGCACTTTGTAAATGTGCATGGTGATAGGGCTAGACCAAATGGAAGGACACAACAGTGGTAAGCTTTGCCTCAAAAATTGAACCTGAGTAACTTCCTGTGCTCTGGCAAAATGTATATGGGAAAATGTTCTATGGAATCTAGGACACACATGGCAGAATTTCCCACACTGCCAGATTTTCTGAAAGAGATGTGAACCTCACGCTGATCTCCCTGGTGCCCTGACACAGCCCACTGTCAGGTGCTGACCCATTTACATTTACATTTAAGGTCATTTATCAGACGCCCTTATCCAGAGCGACGTGTTTATAAAAGCTTGCTGACCCAGGCTATAGATTTGTGCAAGGAAAAGTAGGTGGGGAAGAAAGACGGGGAAGCTGACCAGGGAAAGGCAATCCTAGGAACCCTAGCCCACGGGTGTCAGAATTCCCTCTTACCCCACCTGGCAGAGATGACAGACCTAAGGTCCTCTCTCCTGATGGGTATGGGCCTGAGCATGCTGACTGGCCTCCTTAGCCTTTGACTGGAGCTCTGGCTCTGGGCCACAACTCTGAGTGAACAAGCAAGGGGCTGGCTGTGGCAAGGGATACCCTGAATATATCCAACTGGTGCTTCTCCTCCTGGTGCCTGTTGAACATAATTTAAGCTCAGAACAGGTGGTAGAGGAGTATATTTACATAAAGACAAAAGTTTATGGGCTAAATAACCATATGACTTTAGCAGTATGAAGAATGCCAAACCATTAGAAGCATATCCAAGTCCCTGTACCCTTTTTGTCTGTGAGAGGTACAATTTACCCATGTGAAGCTAGTTTGGTGAACATCTATGGTGAATTATGCCATAGGGTTTCTGTAATTGTCCATTTCTTTCCTCAACTCTTTTTTAGAAAATTAGAATTGTTTCAGCCACCAGAGGGCAGCATTCTTATAAGTTTCTTGATGACCTGTCCTCTGAAAATAGGTAACAAATCGAATTGGAGACTAAATCTAAAATATAAAATTCAGAGTGCGATCTAAGAAATATATTTATAATTTTGATTGTCCTCAAGCCTTTCTTTTAGACAACCCAATTTCTTCTAAGGGAATATTCTGCTATGCCATTAATACAGTCATCAGCAGGTAACAGAAGGTTAAGCAGCATTTGGCTGCATTTAAAGAATTTGTGTCTTACAGAAGCGAAGAACACGTTCAATGAATGGCCACAGGCCCAGTCTAGCCTACTGAGGCAGGAGAAGAAGCCTAGCACTGCAGCTCAAGCCCCCAAGTTTAAAACGTTGGGAGAAGACTTGAGGTCAGTCATCTCTTTTGGTGGACCAAAAATGAATTCTAACACCTGAGGGCTAGGTTTTCTGGGGGCATACCTTCTAGGGCCATCTCCACTGATGTCTACCCCACCACTTTCTGTGCTTTGGGTGTGAGTCATGCCTCAACATGTTCCCCTTCCAGATCGAGCCTCAATGGTTTTTCAGCTGGTATTCCTTTAATCCTTAGAAGGATAGGGGGCTCTGCCCAATTTTGAACCTGCATGCTCTGCACTGTATGCTAAAACATACAAGTTCAAAAAACTAAAGCTCAAAGCCATTATGTCATAGATCAAGTCCAAGAACTGTCACAATAGAGCTGAAAGATACCTTTATTCAAATAGGTATTTTGCCAGTGCAAAAGAATCTCTCAAGGTTTTCTATTGAGGTGAAGCGTTCCAGTAACTTGTTCTTCCATCTAGCATTTTCATTTGCGTTTTTACAAAGTGCTTGGGTGCTACCTGTCAGTCTTTCACTTGAGTGGATTCCACCCTTTCTTCTTTAAAAGATATCTGCCTACGCCAATACTTTCTGCTGCCCACAGTTATTCTTTTAGGCCTGCTACACATGTTTCAGCTTTGGCTTGGGAGAAGGGGTTTTCAGCCTTCAGACACCTATTCAGGTCATAAGGGATTTCATCATGGATATAGTACCCTTCTTATTTGGCCAAGACACTGGTGTCACACCTTGGGTCCCACTCTAGTTGTATCATTGTCTTTTGATGGATGCCTGCCTTTTGTAATGGGAGTGGTCCTGGATGGCCATCCAATTTAGGGCACCTGGGGAACCTACTGGCCAACAGTTAAAGATTTACAGAGATTTTTAGGCTTCACCAACTTTTATTGCCACTTTAAATGGGCAAACATTTCCATTGACCATCCTTCAATGTCCATGTTTAAGAAGGGAGCCAAGTACCTGACCTGGAGTGCCTCAGCAAGATAGATTCCAGACAAGATTTACCAAATTTGCAATACTTTTGTCATTGAATTGGATGCATTTGAAATGGCATATGGAAAGTCCTCACTCAATGATTTACTAAGAAGCCTTATTTTAAAAAAAAAATGCTCCAGGCAGAATAAAATTACACTTTACACATTAACTTTAGTAACCGAGAGCTGCTTGCAATTAAACTAGCCATTATTTGCCTTAAATTGATAGCACTGAGCATTGAATGCCATATTTACTGACCATAAAACATGAAAAACCTCCAAACAGTTAAATTTCAAAATTCCTATCAAGCATGCTGGTTACTCGTCTTTGCCAGTTTCCAGTTCTCATGTTAAGATGGCTAATGGAAAATAAAGAATTCCTCCTTCCCTCATTATTAGGCCACTGCTTACATGACTTAATTCCAGGTTCCTCTTTCTTGTTCAAAAACTGTATGTTTGTAGTGATCAAGTTCCAGACCAGGCTTATTACATGAATTACACACACTTTCGTAGACACTGGTCACCTAGGTGTTGAACATCCTTCACATTTTCAACATCCTACATCCTACTACATCTGACTCAAGCAGACAATGCAGCAAGAGTTTAGAAAATGCTGTGTGTTTATTTCAACAAAGAATGGTACAAGAACTTTGAGCTTGTTTTTAGTTACTGCTCATCACTCTAAACCAACGCTCTAGTGCTACCTTTTCTCTACAGGACTGTTTTGATTGCACTGACTGGAACATGTTCAGGGAGGCTGCAACCATCAACTTCCATTCCATTAACTTGGAGGAGTACACAGCATCTGTGACTAGCTACATTAACAAGTGCATTGATGACAAGACTGCCTTCAAGACCATCACCACACGCTCCAACCAGAAGCCATGGATGACTGCAAAGGTGCTTGCGCTGCAGTAGTCTAGAGACTCTGGCTTCAGAGCAGGGAACAGAACAGCCCTAAGAACAGCAAGGGCTAAAGTGTCCCGAGCCATCATAGAAGCAAAGCACGCACATGGCCAGATAATCCACAGCCACTTCCAGGACAAAGGAGACACCCAGTACATGTGGCAGGACATCCAGGCATTCGTGAACTAAAAGACAGCTTCACCTGTGACAGTGACCCCTCTCTCTCAGATGTACTGAACAACTTCTACGCTCGGTTCGAAGTGCAGAACAACGCAGCGGCAAGGAAGACGATCTCTCCCCACCAGTGACCAGGTACTCTGTCTATCCACAGCTCAAGATTAGGAGAACACTATGCAGAGTTAATCTAAGGAAAGCTGCTGAACCAGATAACATCCCTAGCAGGCTGCTGAGGGAATGTGCAGAACAGCTAGCAGATGTCTTCACTGACATCTTCCCTGTGCAGAGCTGCTCCTATGAGCTTCAAGACAACCACCATCGTCCCCATGCAAAAGACGTCCACAGTGTCCTGCCTCAATGACTATCATCCTGTCACACTCACACCCATCGTGATGAACAGCTTGAAGTCACCTTCACTGGACCCCCTGCAGTTTGCGTATTGTCCAAAACGCTCCATGGATGATGCCATTGCTATGATCCTTCATTTAGCCCTCACCAATCTGGACAATAAAAACAGTACAAATGCTGTTCATAAACTGTATTTTAGCCTTCAACACAATCATCCCTCAGCACCTGATTGAGAAGTTCAGCCTGCTGGGCCTGAATGTCTCTCTCTGCAACAAGATCCTGGACTTCCTGTCTGGGTGACCTGATGTTCAAGTGACCTGATGACTGCTGTTCAAGACCCTTCAGCAGATAGAATCGACAGCTGAGAGAATCATTTTAGTCTCTCTTCCCTAAATGTATCACAGACATTTACACCACACCCTGCATCCACAAAGTCAACAGTATTGTGGATGAATGCACACACCCCTCACACACACTCTTCACCCTCCTGCCTTTTGGAAAAAGGTACCAAAGCATTCAGGCCCTGATAACCAGACTCTGTATCAGCTTCTTACTACAAGCCATCAGGTTCCTCAACAACTTGAACTGAACTACACTGAGCACACACACAAACTCAACTGTGTGGATGACCCCGATCCACACCAATACACACTCATCCAAATATACATCCACATCTACAGCACCACCTATTTCAAACTGTTTTACATGCTGTTTTTGCATACTGCTTTTTGCTATATTGCACATGCTATATTGCACAACTCATTACCTCACCCCATATAATTGCTGCTTTTATGTTAAATGTTTTTCCTATTTTTTTTTGCACATGTACTGTAGAATACACAGTATGTTCACTGGTCACCGCTACTTTCATGTTTTGTCTATTGTGTCTTGTCTTTTAATGTTTTGTATTGTTTGTCTGTGCAGTCTTTTGGCTTAGTCGGTTTGCACTAGGTTTCACAGATGAACTTTATGCGTCTCGGACTAAACTTTTCAGCTCTAACATGTCCTTAGCTCTATGTTCTATGTTCTGGAGAAACGTCTTATTTCACTGTGTACTGCGTAAGCTATATATGGTTGAAATGACAATAAAAAGCTCTTTCATGTATCTTGATATATCACCTGCTACAGAATAAATACTGTTGAGCAAATATGAGTGTAGTGTGCTTAGAACACTGGATGCCAATTATAGAATAGAATAGAGCAAATTAGGGCTGAGTGCCCCCTCACAACATCCTTGACCCCAATCTTTGCTGTGAATTCCATGTTAGTTATCATAAACAGGCTTAAGACCTTGTGGGAATTCTGCTCCCTGAGTAAGCCCTTGCAGCTTGCATCCCAAACTATACTCCATGAAACCCACTGCTGCTTTAATGTATTGTTTTTATTTTCATTCTTTGAATATAAATATAAAACATACACTTACGTGTCTGAAAGGCTGTCAGGCAGAGGATAAATAGCTCTCTTCCAGCCTTGTGCAGGAAAGAACACAGAGGGCTGGGACACTTGTCCCCCACAGTGAGGGTCAGATGGAAGACACTGTGGCACAAGGTACTTCCAGGAGACACCAAAGTCTACTGAATACTGGACATGGACATGCCGTTCAGCATGTCTTTCTGGCACATTGCAACCAACAGCAATCTGCAAATATACACAAATATAGTGCAACATATAAGAAAAATTTTGCCACTTCACATGTCTTATCCTAACCATAATTGTAACCCTAACCTTCCCTTATATCCTAAACTTGGATTATAATCTGTAAAAAGTTTATTTTTATGTCAATTTTCTTTGCCATGAATTTTCCAGCTTACTCCCACCTATGCAGAATATGGCAGTTGGTAGTGTCACAGCACACATCCAGGACTGCAACCAGCACAACAAGCACTTCTGTGTCAGAGATCATCTTGGACAAATTGCAGATTTTGACTCTGTTTGAACTCTTTATGGTTGTTGGCTAAATGACTGGACTTATTTCTCTGCATTGATTATGACTTTGGATTACCACTTTGGATTATTCAGCCCTGTATGTCCCTTTTTACCTGTTCAACATTTCTGTGCTACTTTGGTGCTAGTGCATACAGGTAGCATTTTCACATTACCTGCCCACTGTCTGCCACCTCTGACTGTGTTGTTTGCTCACAGTCAAAATTAAAAGCTCTTAAACATCTGAATTATTCATTTGGGTCCAAATCTGCCATTTATAACAGGTGGAATTGCTAATATAAATTGTATATTATGTATTTATAAATTCCCACCTCATGTGTCCTGAATAAGACAGAGTGGTTGATAAACAGAAATGTTTCGCACACTGTTAAAATAATATATGAAGTAAAATTCAGATGCAAATTGGAATATGTACAGTCACAGTATGTGATTGTCTTTTTGTACATCTTGGATTGTTTGATGTTTTTAATAAACTTTTCATATGGAGTCTGACAGATTGCAAACTATTACATATGTGCTTGAGGACTGATCCTTGATAATTTACCTTTCCACTGCCCTGATAGCCTCTCTTTGCAGGTTTGTTGACCTTCTGAATGTAATACCAAGCTTTCCTGTACATCACCAGATCACCAGAATTGAGAAATAAAGGTCAACCTCAAAGTTTGTCCCGAACACACTTTTTTCTATTAATTCTTTAATGCACATACTCAGGGGCGTATTTTGCGGGCCCCTTGCAAGACAATGCTTCACCGAACACCCAAGGCCAAGACTGATTTATTTTCACCATTTTTCTTTTATTAATTATTTTTTTTATTTTCACAGTCGGGTCAAAAAGAAACTATTAACATAGCAAGATATTAATTTATATTAACATATTACACCTAACTCCCATAAACATTTTCAGTCAAGCCATCCAAAGAATAAGTGCTAAGAAAAAAGGCAAAACCTAGACATCAGGGCCCGTATTCACAAAGCTTCTTAGAATTCTCTGAGAGAGCTCCTATCTTAGCCTAAAAAGTCCTAGCTGGGAGTCCTAGACTAAAAGTGATTTAGGAAAATTCTCAGTACAAAAACTTTTATCTCAGTGAGGAGGTGTGGTTGACCCTGTTGCTAGGGATGACGCTGCAATTCAAAGACTGTGATTGGTTGATAAAAAAGACTGTTAAGGTCTTATAAAAAACACGCTCTTTGTGAAAATACAATATTTGATAATATAATGGATAATGGTCAGTGAAATCATAATGTTTGTATATAAAAATTGTATAATCATGATAACAGGCTACTTTATGCAAAGTTTCTGTTATTGGCTAAATATCTTAAAGTTAATTAAAACAGCTAAATGTTGAAAATGCGTCTACTTTTGAAGCAATTAATTTCCATGCAGAAGTTATTATATTTAAGTGCTTACGTTTATTTACCATACTGATTTTATTACTTGTAATCCATTTCAGATTGGAGCAAATTGGCTCACCTTTTACCAATTTACATGATTGTAGAACAGTCTATTTAATTTAGTCAAGTCAAGAAGCTTTATTGTCGTTTCAACCATATATAGCTTAAGCAGTACATAGTGAAATGAGACAACATTTCTCTAGGACCATGGTGCTACATAGAACAAAAAGACAAAAGACAGAGCTACATACAACATAAAGATAAGGATTTAAACTAGGTTTAATCCTAGCTACATAAAGTGTATCTATGCAACCTGTTGCAGACAGTGCAAGACAAAAGACAGTGCAGACAGAAAAGACAAGAAAATAAGACAAAAACACAAAAACAGCGCAGTTTGTGGGTTATGAGTTTTTACAAAACATTATAAATACACAGAAAACAGTGTGCAAAAATGGCATAAAACATTGTGCAAAAATACAATATGCAAAAACGGCATGTAAACAATTTGTTATCTGTAGATTGAAAACATGAATGTATGTATGTGGAGTATGTATTATGAGATGCTGTTCCCAATCCGGACTGACTGAGGTCTCCCAGTCAGGAAGTCCAGGATCCAGTTTCAGAGAGAGGTGTTCAGGCCCAGCAGGCTCAACTTCTCTATCAGGTGTTGAGGGATGATTGTACTGAATGCTGAACTGAAGGCTATGAACAGCATTCGTACATAAGTGTCTTTATCGTCCAGGTGGGTGAGGGCTAAATGAAGGGCTGTTGAAATGGCATCGTCCGTGGAGCGATTCGGACGATACGCAAACTGCAGGGGGTCCAGTGAAGGTGGTAACTGGTTCTTAATGTGCCTCATGACGAGCCTCTCAAAGCACTTTATGGTGATGGGTGTGAGTGCGACAGGATGATAGTCGTTGAGGCAGGATACTGTAGACTTCTTTTGCACGGGGATGAAGGTGGTCACTTTGAAACATGTGGGAATAACAGCACTGCTTATGGACATGTTGAAGATGTTGGTGAAGACATCTGCCAGCTGTTCTGCACATTCCCTAAGCACCCTGCCAGGAATGTTGTCTGGTCAGGCAGCATTCCGTGGGTTTACTCTGCATAGAGTTCTCCTCACCTCAGCCGTGGATAGACGGAGTACCTGGTCATTAGGAGGTGGGATGGTTTTCCTCGCCATCGTGCTGTTCAGCGCCTCAAACCGAGCGTAAAAGTGGTTTAGCGCATCTGGGAGGGAGGTGTCACTGTCACAGGCAGGTGAAGATGTCTTGTAGTTTGTAATCACCTGGCCTGTCCCCCGCTCTGAAGGCAGAGTCTCTATCCTTCAGCAGCGCACTTCTGCACTCATCCACAACTTCTGGTTGGAGAGTATGGTGATGGTCTTGGAGACAGTCACATCATGCATTTGGCGATGTAGCTGGTCACTGATGCTGTGTACTCCTCCAAGTCTATGGAATCGCCATAGATTGCAGCCTCCCTGAACATGTTCCAGTCAGTGCACTCAAAACAGTCCTGGAGAGCAGATGTGGCTCCTGATGGCCAGGTTTACACTTGCTTCAGACCCAGTTTTGAATGTCTGACGAGTGGTCTGTATGCTGGAATTAGCATAACAGAGATGTGGTCCGAGTAGCCGAGGTGGGGGCGGGGCTCCGAACGATATGCACTGGGAATGTTTGTGTAAACAAGATCCAGCGTATTCGTCCCTCTCGCTGCAAAGTCCACATAATAGAATTTGGGGAGCACTGTTTTGAGATTTGCATGATGGAAATCTCTGGCGATAATAAACAGTCCATCAGGGTGAACATTCTGCAGGTCGCTAATAGCTGAGTAAAGCTCGCATAGAGCCTCTTTAGCATTAGCGCTGGGGGGAACGTACAATCCGACAATGAAAACAGTGGTGAATTCCCGTGGCAAATAAAATGGCCTGTATCTAACAGTCACAAACTCCACTAGAGATGAACAGTAACTAGAAACAAGTACAGAGTACTTACACCATTCCATCTTAATCTAAGCGCACACACCACCACCGCGAGTCTTACCGCACAGAGCTGCATTTCTGTCTGCACAAAACGAGGTGAGCCCATCTAGCTGAATGGCGGCATCCGTAACTCTGTTGCTGAGCAACATCTCTGTAAAAATAAAGACGCAGCAGTTTCTAATCTTTCACCGAGTAGTCCGCTCAAGTCTGATGTAGTCCAGTTTATTGTCCAGGGAGCGGACATTTGAGAGAAATATGGACAGGAGAGCCAGCCGGCTAGGGTTTGTTGTTAGCTGAGCATGGACACCCGCCCGCTAGCCACGCTTCTGCTTCCTCAAACATCACTTTCGGTTTCCTCTCTCCCGGTCACTGGCATCACGCAATGTTGAGGACTGGAGGCCTGGTCTCCTAAGCAAGCAGAGTTCTCGAAGCTTTTCCAGTACATCATCATGCAGTCTGGTTGCTGCACAATTTCTGTACTTTAACAGTATCTGGCGGTTGTATACATGAACACCACTGTCTTCTGTGTATGTATTTTAAATGTTGTGCTAAAAGATGTAAAAAGCACCATATTGTATCTGGAGTGGCCGCTGTTTGCTACTGCCATGCTGCCATCTTGGAAATTAGTGTTAAGTGGTACTTTTGGATGATATGCATCCAACAACTGAAGAGAGATGGAAGGAAGTAAAAAAACAAGAAAACCAAATTGGATGGAACACCAGGGTATACTTTTATCTCAGTTAGTGTAAGAAAATAAAACAATTTTAAAAGGTAAATTTGTCTCTGGCTTCACAGCTCAAGGAAAGAGGCACACAGAAACACACACACTCACATTCATCAAGAAAGTTCTTTGTTTGATGTTTAATAAAACTATATTAAAATATTTTGTATTCTTGATTATGGAGTAGCCACTCCTGTCCTGTTATCTATATCCACCTTTTTCTTGTATTATTGTTGTTG